>JABSTQ010008539.1:0-24973 GCA_013358835.2 Ixodes persulcatus | reverse complement strand
CTCCTCGTAGGCTGCCCAGGCGGGCTGGCGCTGGGCTTGCGCACCAGGTGGATGGTGCAGGCCCTCTGGAAACCTCCTTCACCTTCTCGGGCTCCGCCGTGTCCAGGTACTTGATGTACTGAACACGCACGACACACATTGTCACGGACAGTCACCGTAGACCAGCTGACGGAACAGAACAGCCACAGAAACGCAAAAGAAACTGACACCTGTCCACACAACCAGAAAATTGGTGCTTGTCGAAAAAAACTGGTGTGATTGCAAGCACCAGTGACTGGCAGACACCAGAGATTGGTGCTTGCCATACACACAAGAAACTGGTAAGCACCAGTGATTGGCAGTTGGCAGTCCAGACAAAAGTCTTGCACTTTCCAAGAAAACTGGCAAGCAGCAGCGATTAGCAAGTACCAGTGATTGGCACTTGCCAGTCATGCCAGGAACTGGTGCATGGGAAAAAAAAAAACGACAATCACTAGTGATTAGCACTTGTCAGTGTCACAAGAAAAAGTGGTGATTGTAAAACGAAACTGACAAGTGGGAGTGACTGGCAAGCACTAGAAACCAGTAACACCAAAAATTAATGCTTTAAAAGAAAGAAAAAACATGCATTAGTGATTGGCAGGCACGAGAGAACTGGAGATTTATTTATATATATTTGTTTATTTCATCCCTACATTGCTCGGTGTGCATTATAGTAGGGGGGGGGGGGGCATAAAATGTTCTAGCTGGTGCTTGCTTTAGCTAGCACGCCCTAACGCCCCAACACCTTTGCAACCAAGCTGCATATTTTTGTTTAGAACGTAGGTGTAACCCACCCTTACAAAAAAAAAAAAGGAAAAAAAAAGAGAAATTTCAGAAAAATGAAAGCAAGAAGGATACCTTCATCCACATGTCCTCGTAGAGGGCGCAGGCAATGAGGCAGCGTTCGAAGAGGATCACCGTCCGCGTGTGGTTGCCGTTTCGCACCTCGAAGTCCAGGTACTCCCGCCAGTTCTTCAGCTGCAGGCGCTCTAGGGGCTTCACGTGGAAGTAGGGACGCTTGATCTGGGTACAACACGGGCGGAAAGGTCATCCTAAGGTCAGGCCGGCGACGTTGACAAACCAAGTGACTGCCTAAAATCGATCATGATGTGCGTCGACCCAGGACATGCATCTCAAAACGGGTCGCAAACAACATCATAAAACTGTGTTAAAGTCGGTTTTTTGGAGGCTTCCAAAGCAGCCTGTTTATCTTTCTATTTTTCTTGCTCCGGCACGTTTCTGTCGTGGTCAGCTTCCCTCGATTTGGCTAGTTTAATTGTGCTCGTCGTAAACATGGTGTTGCAAAAAGGCGAAAAAGTGCGCTGACTCACCCCCTCCTCGAAGGCCCACCGGCGTCCCACTTCCTCCTCGTTGGCCTTGAAGAGGACTCTCCGCTTCTCCACCACTTTGTCTCGGATGTACTTGGCCTCGTTGTCATTCTTCTGCAAGCGACAAAGCAGGACAGGAGTTCGAGGTTCAAAGACCAAAGACAAGCACAGAACCTCTGCTACTACCGTTGTGACGCCAGGGGTCCGATTTCGGTCACAGCGAGATCTAATTTGCCTCTCGAGGAACAAGCGAAGGTGGCGCTCGTAGACGGTTTGTCATCTCACACGAGTAAATCGTCTGCTACGAAGCGTCATTTGCGGACAAAAAAAGAATGAGGAAACACCGTACATTGTCTGCTAACCGATCGGAAAAAAAAAACTTGACAGTCCATCACGAACAGAGCACCACGGCGAGGCGGGATCGGACGCGGGCCAAAGTTGCAATCGTCCACTATTTCACGTCGAAGGTTATCGACGGCTCGCGCTTCGTTGACAAATCTGAAGTTGTTCCGCCACCAGACACGCGCCGACATCGACAGTTGGACGAAGGAGTACTAAGGACAAGCGCACCAGAGGCCGCGAGACCTTTTTCGCTATTCGTGCGTCGGCGAGACGTTCTCGCCTAAGTTTTGCCCGACTGTGAACTTGCAGACGGGTCGAAAATTCTCTCGTCGGTTGATTACGCGCAAGCTGCGGCGCCACGTCCGATTGGCGACCAACAACTCTCTCGCTCTCGCCTCGACCAAAGTCTGACCCCTGGAGCGCGTCTCCGATGCCGTGCGCACGAGACGATCGCCTCTCGTGTCGACGAGTCCAGTGGCGGCGCCCGCCGGAGCATCGGCTCTTCGATGCGGACTTTTAACAGCTCTCGGAATCGAACTCGGAGGACGAGGGCTCATCCGACACCAAGCTCTGTAAGCACTTTCGGTTCGGCATCCGAGACTGCGGGAACGTTGCGGAAGCGGACGTACCAAAGTAAAACCGAATAGAAGAGAGGCGACGATTCATTCTCAATATTTCTATGCGATGCTTCTCAACCACAAAAGCTTCCAAGCACTGCACATGCTCCCGCTAAATAATCAAGAAAAAGAAACCTGCGCACTGACCTTTTGCGCTATCTGTTTCAAACAAAACCCAACCACTGCAAACGTGCTTCGAAAAAAAAAAAGATACCGACCGTCGTGATACTCACTCCACAAGCGGATCTATGCGGAGAGCAAGTTTGTCTGCTCTCCGCACAGATCAAGTTTGTCTGCGCACAGGGGTTGCGATGACTTCAGAATGCCGAGATCCTATTAGTTGACTGAAAAAAGTAGTGGCTAGACCTCCAGGCACCACGCATTGAGGTCTACACACTATCCTTCCAATCGGAGCCAATCGGAGCTAGGCATTGAGGTCTACACACTATCCTGCCAATCGGAGCGAGGTATTGAGGTCTACACACTATCCTTCCAATCGGAGCCAATCAGAGCGACATTCTGATGTCGCTGCAACCCCTGCGCAAGAAGAGGATGACTTGCTCTTCGTGTACGGTGCACCCACCAGGGCCCTTGAGTCCTCCTTCTCGACAGTGTCGTCGTCCACCCCGGGCGGGCCCGCATCATCCACCCCGGCGGCGGGGCATCCGCCCCCTCCTCCTCGTCGATCTCCATCTGGCTGGGGCCCCCCTCCTCCCCGGGGCCGGCAACCCCCGCGGCCCCCGCGAGCGGCGAGGAGGGCAGCGTGGACGGGGCCTTGCGCATGGACTCCAGGTACTGCTGCCGCAGCTGCAGGAACTCGTCCGTCGAGAGCAGCTCCTTGGGGGGTGCGTCTTCACGTGCTCCTGGAACCTGGCAAGGGCGAGGGGCCACCACTCATGAACGAGCCCCTCTGAGCGCCAAGTTTTTTTTCCCGCGTGGCAAACGCGAATTTCGGGTCTTGGTAATGCTGAGGCAAGCTCCGCAAATAACATATATTTCTAATAACACTATTTTATGGGCACAAAGTCAATTGATGATGGCATGACTGACGAGCCTGCATGTCAGCCTTTTGAGCGACTTTACTCTGCCTTTCGTTTGTTCAGAACTGTAACTTACTTGTTTCCACGGCCGTCAAACTCCGAGTTCATTATTAATATCTAGATCTCGGTGTTCGCCACGAAGCGCAAGGTCAAAAGACACATTCGCCGTTAAAATGAAAGTTGCCTTAAAAAAAAAAAAAAAAAGGCCACCAAAAAAATGATTGCATCTTCACGTGGTGAATGATGTTGATTGGGGCGAAGCTCTGGTGGTGCTGATGATACTGATTTTATTGTTCATAGGTAGTGCTGATGGTGCCGATTTTTTTTTCCGGGTTGCGTTTCGACTTCATTATTACTGCTTTATGGTCCGGTGGAAAATGCAGAGCATGTCATGCAAAGTTTAACGCGATTAATATACGACTTGACCGCAGCGTCCACTCTCGCTGTATAGACCGTTTTCGCATAACCTCAGAAACCAGCCAGTAAACTGACGTACCCTCGACCTGGTGCATTTTTGGATTGGCCACGCTGACACAGGTTATAGCAACTGCCAAGGGTATGGGCGAAAAGGCTTAAAGAACGGACGTCGTGCATGAGTGTTAGTTCGCGAGTGCTCTCCAACCTTTTTACCGTGCTGCTAATTTCCGAAAATCGTGGGTGTCTAGCTACCACTGCGTGGTCGTCGGATGTATAAATAATTTTAAAAAGCATAAGAGCAATAGCCGAAAGTGTGCCATGAGCACAAGAAGCTGCAGCGCGAGTGTAGCTGCAATGTTATCGAGCTTCGCATTTTCCCCAAGAATCCTTATTTATGAAGTCAGTCGATTGCGAGCTTGAATCGCGAGAGATTCGTATCAGACTCAACGTCACGTTTAAGCTCACGACCACTTCGTCTACGACCAAGAGGACCGATTTTTAATTCCCGTGCAGGTGGTCCAATTAGGTTTATCACTGCAAGCCCCATGGTATGTGAAAGGTATGAAAAAGTCAACATGCCACCACTCCAGAAGGAGCTATCAAATGCCGAGAGCTTACCTGCATAGACTACATTAAACTGCTCATATATACTTCGCTGTGAAATCAATCAAAACACCCCACCCTCTTTGTCCTCGTTCCCTCTTGGAGGCAAGGTGATGACTTGTGAGTAGCCAGCTGGATTCAACCGGACAAGCTCCAACCAAGTTATTGCAGCCCACCATAGCCAAGTCTAGCCAAGTTCCCCCCATACCCACACCGTTGCCTACCCAGATAGCTGTGCTGCCAGAACTAGCCCGGTATTTCTTTTTCTAAGCCGGTAGACGGCGTCGTCGGCGCCGCAATTCTCAAGATGGCGGCGCTGTTAAAGAAAAGGTCTATAGACGTTGAGCGGCTACATGCCACGTTTCATCCATGGACAACCCCCCCCCCCCCCCCCCCCAGCTCTTGAGTACTACCACATCTCAGAGCCCCTCCTCGTCCCGAAGTCATGGCCGAGTGGTTAAGGCAATGGACTATAAATCCATTGGGGTCTCCCTGCACAGGTTCGAATCCTGTCGACTGCGCAAACATTTTTTTCTTTTTTTGCGAGCAAGGACGCCGGACGGACGGACGGGACAAGGCTAGACCCTAAGGAGCCTAGCCCCTAAAAGTGCCACTGCAAAATAAAACACTGTATTTGTTGCTTGCTCATACGTGCCTCTACACCTAAAAATATGACAGCCCAGCTGAAGGTGGCAGGAACAAACTGAAACTGAAACCACACGGGGCCTTGCGAGAGTATACTGAGGAATGGCACTTGATGGGGAAGTAGAGGTGCGCAAATATTTAAGCATGAATTCAAACCGAGACTGATCGGCCGACCAAATCGATTCCCCAGTAGTCCGAGGTTTCAAATATTATACACATTGAATAGCTCAACACGAGAGTTTGTCCCATGAAAGCTGCCCACGTGCAACCGTCCTCACAACCTCGCTAGGTCTAAATAAAGCCTGCAACGAGAAGCTTCGCCAGCAAACACTGCAATAGATAGTATGTTGCCTAGATTCCTCGAGACCTGCCGCCAGCTCCGAGCACGTCCAACCTATTTCTGGTCGCTGGCGTCCGTAATATACAATTAATTGCGAAAACACAAAAAGACGACGACAATTTAGCCCTCATCCTCCGCCAACTTGACGCTCACCGAGAAATAGAGCGAGAATGCGCAGCTAGGCGACGCAAGAGTCAAGACAGCCATAAAACGCTTTAGATTAGTGAACCACTGATCCGTCTAGCAAACGCACCACATATCCGTGCGTGAATGCATGGACAGGATGGATGCATTCTTCAGTTGCCTCTCACTTTGTCGCTGTCGTACGCAGTCAAGGACGCCATTTTCATTGTGATAACCGGCATTCTTTATTGTTTGACATGTTTGCTTTTAACTGCATAGCCCTTATATGGCACATTTTAGAACTTCCACGTCCACGGACGTAGTTTGACGGAGAGTGCAGTCGGTGGCTACTCTTAAAGGGAAGCTTGCCTCAGTGTGCGCTTTGCGGCGGCAAAGCGGACTACAAAGTACTACGCAGGCCGTTCGAGTGGCGGTTCACGGCAACCCGTTTGGCGCGCTGTGCAATCTGCACAACACAGATTGCAGCTTTGTACCGTCGCCCAGACCGACTGGCCGGAAGTGAGCGCAGCTACGTTGGCGGACAGGAGCCACCCGCACCCCAAACTTTCGCCCGAGACTGCCTGCCGTCAAGCGCGCGCCACGGTTCGTCTAGGCAACCCAAACCCTCCTGTACGTCCAAAGGGTCCTAAACGACCCAGTCGCCTCGTCGACGAAGACGGAACTCGGCTCCGGCGACGCCGCACTCCCCGGAACGCGTCTCGACCGGTGCAAATTACCCGCGCGCAAAAAAGCGGTCCCCTTGATTTTCAGAGATGCGTTTCCGGCATCGAGGAGACGCCGATCAGGAGAGAGCAAAAGGGCCCTCACTTCTCGAAGTGGTGGCCGTACAGCTGCGTGGGCACCTGGAGCACCCGCTCATAGATGGCCGTCACCTCCTTGAGGTTCTTGTTCTCCAGCTTCCCAGGTGACAAACATGTCCCACAGCCGGTCCGAGCGGAAGTCCTGCCCCGAAGACTCGATGGCACGCTCGAACAGGCTGCGGGAGGCAAAGAGGGGGGACGGCGTTCCGAACTTCGCTTCGTCTCGCTCGGATAAAGAGAGGTCTCGCGCGTTTAGCACCCGAAAATTTACTCGTTCCCGGCGTCTCTCTAGCCGTGCTATCGCGCAACGGGGCTTGCGGGAGTAACTTGGATCTGTTCAAGCAATGATTGGAACGCAGCCCATGTGTCGCGACGAAGTTCAGACGAATCTGCCGCCTCATTTATAATGCGAAAGCATTAAGGGGGGACACTACCCCAGAAAAAAAAAAAAGTTTGCAAAAAACACAGATTTTGAAAAATTACATATTACATCCACCAACATCTAGAGAGTATTCCCAGAACTTTTCACTACTTTACACTGCATAGTTAAATTTTATAAATTATTTTCTGTCCACTGAAGCTAAAGAAAAGGTAGGGTCTAGAGCACTTTGAACGCCTTTTTCCTCCGTTCACTTTTTGGAATAAATTCCATTTTAGTCAATCTATCGTTTGATAATGGCAATACAGGGAAGGCTCGTTCTTCACTCTTCCTGACTGAAATTTAATAAGGAATGCGGCCATAGAATGTTTTTGTCACTTTACGGATGTCTTTTATAAATATGTTGTCATTTTGTCGAAGACACGAAGACCAAAAGTTGACCATTTTTGCAGAAGAGAAAATTTATAGAAATAAATTACTTTTTACAAAAAACTTTCCATAGCCGCACCTCCTAGGCGTTCTGCTAGATATCTAGCGAATAAAAATTTTGAATATTGTGATAGTTTTCTGACAATAGATTAACTAAACAATGTAGGGGTTTTGCTGATAGAAGCTGCCCTAATTTCCTCCCACTTAACCGACAGACCTGAAAGTTTGTCATGCACCCTCTAGCATGACCACCAGCCTACCCTGTAAATTTCATTAATTTTAAGCCAAGGGTTCAAAAGTTGACCCTCCCAGGGGGTGTCTCCCCTTAACTGTCCCACGGAGCAAAGCCGGCATTGTCTGTAGCAGCGAAAAGTGGCACCTGAATTCCCATTCTCAATAGAACACAAAGACAAGCACAGCAACGCAATGCTCGTCACGGAAGCCGTCCTGAAGCCGGCGGTGTTCGCCACCCCTGCGCAGTGGGGGAGCGGGATGTCACCGCCGGAGCGCCGTGTGAAAAAGGAAGGCGTGGCGCGCTGCTTGTAGGAATGCTTTTACATTCCTACACGCAAGCAGTCTTAAGTGTCCCTGCCTAATTCTTCCGCATAAAATATTTGACTGCTGTAATGTGGCCGGTCGTGCTCGGCTCGTTGGCTCTGGGATGTAGTCACGGACAGAATAAACGGTTCACGGGGAGGCGCTCTAAGGTGTCTCACTTCTAGTGCAAGCGTGTGTATGCGGAAACCGTGCCATAAATAAGATTAAGGTGCTCCCTCGGTCGTGTCATACAAACATCTTGTAAGCAGGATGCATTTGCAAAACATGCGCACAGCTCAGATGTGTGTTTCGGTGTCGAGTTGTAATACCGCGCGACGTCAAGTGACCCGATATCATGTGACATTGCCCATGTTACACCGCAACTTGACATTCAGCGTTACTACACCTAACAACGTTGCAGACATTGTAACCAAGTGAGACCACAAGTAGTGTGTCTGTGACTTATAGCGAAGTCCTGCCGAATTTAGCCAGCAAAGAAACACGACGGTGACGACAATGCAACACAAATTCAAACATTCGACTAAAAACCCCTAGACTGGGACGAGAAGGGACGGACAAACACAAAGTCTCAGTTTCAGTCTCAGTCAAATGTTTAAACCACCACCAGCTCATTTAGGCCCCCAACCTTTTGTGTACAAATTCAAACTTTGGTTCCGTTACAATGCATTTTGCATTAATAAATCAGCAGGCTCACGCTGGATGCAGTATAATTGAAAGCAGCTCAGCGACATGCCTTGTAGATTACGCTAAGCCCACCAAAAAATGAAGAAAATATAAGAAAAAATAGGGGTAAACAAAACGTAAATATGCCTTCTTTCGAGGCTTTGGTTTTGACAGTCAGTTAAATTGGTGCAAGGTGCAATCCAGACCTCGCACTAGATCTATATCCGCTTCCAAAACAGGAGTAACGGCAAAGGGCTGGATGCTTCCCACTCACTTCTTGACCTTGAGGTAGTAGTGGTCCTCATCCTTGAAGTGGGTCTTGACGAAGTTGATGTAGTGGATCCACAGGTCCACGCTGAGGGGAATCGCTGCAACGCCGCGCTCAAACGTCTGCAATCGGGAAACGGGTCGCGACGCATGCGCATTCAGACACGCGCCTGTGGCCTCGGGTGCGGAAAGCATCCCAGAGAGCGCGTACAAGCGTTGAGATCTATCCCCGCATCAAAACCAAGACGTGACCTTTGCAGACGCCCGTTTTCCCACAGTGGCCGCTTACTCCCGTGCGTCGTCTGCCCACGCCCTGGCAGACGTCGTCTGCTCACGGCACGCAAGAGGGGGGAAAAACGTATCTGTCCACAGCACACGCCTCATTTGTGTGCAAGCAAGCCACCTGAGCAGTTTACATCGTGTTAGAAAATGGGAAAAATCTGGGTGGGAAAGTTCTTTGTGGGTGAGGGGCGTGGGAGGGTCAGTTATGAAAACATGAAAAGTGGCTTACCTCTTCTGCCTTCTCAATGGAGCAGTGTTTCTTTTCCATGTCGGCATACTTCTTCCAGTAGCCATAGCAGTACGGGTAGTAGGTGAAGAACTTGTCAAATGCTTCCCTCGCCGCAGTCAGGTTGTTCTGGGGTGAAACAAAATTACATCATTGCAGGCGAACAAAGTTATATGAAACAACTGCATATAAAAGCATATGTAATCACTAAAAAAAAAAGTGAAAGCCGTTTACAACTCCCTGTAACGCCGAATTGGAGCGCAGCTCTTGAGGAGGAGGAGGGAAAGGTACTTGGGAAAGGGTATACCCCTCCTCCTCCTCCTCCCCTCATTCTTCAATGTCCTCCGGGGGGGGGGTCACGTGACCCCCCCCACATGCGGCACTAATGCTTGGCACGATGTATGCCACTGGTGGTATTGTGAATTGGTTTACTTCCAAAGGTAAAAGTGTAACAGGTGGGACCATTCAGTTTGCTAAAAATGTGATGATATGGGAACTTCGTTGCATAACTAGCGTTTTACTTTTAAGATTGATAAGAAACATGCTCATGTGATGATGCATGTCTACAGCATAAGCTTTGCAGATCCAGAATCGGTGTGCTATAGGCTACAGCCTCAAGGTTTTTAATGGACCAAATTGGTGATTACACGGCAATAAATATTGTGGTGGAAAACTGCCCATGACTCGGTGAGTTTTGATCGTGACCATTGGTGTGCTGTTGGCAAATTAGGTAATGGCACACCTTTTCCCCGACCATCTGGCTTCAAGGGACATCGCATCTAGATGTGCTTAAATATGTTTATTTCAAGGTTCAGTTGACCCCTCTGCATCATTACAGGAAAACAGTCTCAAGCCACAACAAACAGCAGTGAATATACAATGCATAATAACAGGCACCAGTCTCCAGGCGTATAGTCCGCAGAAGCCAATTTGAGCCTAAATTTTTTTATGTTTTATTTAGATAGTTTGCATTTATTGTATAATCCGCAGGGCCTGATTTCCGCGTCCAGTGCATAGTCCGCCAAGCTGGTGCGTTGTGTCTTCATGCTTTTTTTTCCTGGGTGGCATTTTCTTCAGAAGTTCTTTGGCGAACGCTCTGTTGAGCCTGAATAACTGCTCTTGAGGCCCATATCCAGCCACTGAGCACACACAAGCACAGAAAATAACACTCGGTGCCAAGTGAAAACGAAGCACCTGGGCGAAAAACCGTGAATGCCGAACGAGCAGCGTCAGGTGACGGCGACTGACTGCGTTGCACTTCTTCGACGCCTGCATCGCTGCGGTGCAGGTCGTAGCTAGTCGTAGCAAGATGATCTTCACTTCAAGCAAGAAATCTTGCCATACCATAATCAAGAAATGTGTGCAAGTGTTCGACGACGTGGGCTCTCTCACACTGATCAAGAAAGGTACATATCAACAATGTTTGCGCGTTTGAGGCTGAAACTATGACGCATACTTTATCTAAACCTAAATTTATCGGTCGGCGGCTACAAATATTTTCGTTGACGTTGCTTAGATGATGTAACCATTCAGGCCTCGCATTAAATGATGTTGTGAACTCTTCGGTTGTGTATGAAAACCTATTTTTGCCCTAATAAAAGATATTTTCAAAAGGACACATGTCTTCTGCTGACACATATCTTCCAATTTACAATGCAGAGGCAAAAAGAAAATCAACTGCGTACATCTACCACTTAGCATAAGCACCTTTTGCCATTCATTCTTGAGCACACTCAAATATCAGCATAGGTTGCACTTGTTTTAGAAGCTTTGCCCTGTTTTGTAAAAAGAAAAAGTTAAAAAAAGCTTTACTTTTGTTCTCCTCCTGGCATTTAATACAGACTTGTTTGTCAGCAACTCGAACGACCGATGAGACTATTGCTATCACAATAAAGCTTTCCACAAGAGCCAAAAGGAGGCTTGTAGGGGTGCACAAGCACATCGAAATGAGATCGGCGCTTCCGGGGCTTGTTTACATTATGCGTAAAAAGAGGACGATCGGCGACCAGCTGATCGCAATATAATACAAAGGATACCGATGTTTCGATACATAGAACGCAGGATAAAGACCTCAACAACCGAAGAGTTCGCAACACCGTTTAATGCGAGGCCTGGATGGTTACATCATCTAAGCAACGTCAACAAAAATGTTTGTAGCCACAGACCGATAAGTTTAGTTTTAGATAAAATACGCGTCATAGTTTCAACGCGCGAACATTGCTGATATGTACCTTTCTTTGGACCCGCGTAGGTTCTGTTCAACTTGATGACAGCTGCACCAGCGTGAGAGCTCACGTCGAACACTTGCACACATATCTTGACTATGGCAAGATTTATTGCCTTCGACTGGCTTGAACACTTCATTTGTAGCATCACGGTAGGTCTTGCTTGAAGCGATGATCGTCTCGCACACGGCAACTAACAGAGAACGACGTGATTTGTTTAATTTATACGCTACCGATCTACGGGCGTCGCAAATCTAGCCACCATAGCAAATCTATCCCCCTCTTTTCCGCCATGTTGGATCGATCGGAGCGCCCCCTATATTCGCTGAAACTCCTCAATAAGGGTCGACCTATTTTCGTGGTCGACCTATAGATATTCGGGTAAATACGGTATTTACCACCACGCATAAGTACCAACTAGCCCAACTCGCAGTGTTAATTAATTAAGCAGTCTAAATGAGAAAACACTGTCGCAAATTTTTTTTTCCTGATCTGCTGGAGTGAGTTTTCCCAGCACTTATTTCGCACCATCAAACTCCCTCTAACTTATGCAACTTGCAAAACTATGCAACTTGCAAAACTATGCAACTTGCAAAACTATGCAACTTGCAAAACTATGCAACTTGCAAAACATGACCAATAATGCAGAAAACTTGTCAGGATGTTTAACAGGATGTTTAACATTCTTGCATATTAGCCATAGGCTCGTTTTGAAAATTTTACTTCAAGGGAAATATAAACATCTACCACCTTCATTTTCTTTTTCTAAACACATCACTCGCGAATGACCACCATCTCGCTCTGAAGATGTGCTCTCCCTAAGCATCTGCGCTTTGGCAAAGCAAGATTCACAGCATTGTAGTGTTCATTCAACATGTACCACCACTCTCCAGTGCACGGTGCTTAGAGGAAAGAACTTCAACGGAGCTAAATAACCCGCTGCAACCATGACCCTGTCAACACATCTAAAAGTAAAAATATTACAGTAAATCTCAAAGTGAATATTGAACCTCATAATACTATTCAAAGCTACCGGGTCTGATTGAGAAAATAAAACCCGACTTTTCTGCTCGCATAAATAACCTATGCATCGCAGGAAGCTGAAAATCCGTAAGAATGTGGCGCTGGAGATAAAATGCAAAAATTTGAAAACATGATGTTACCAGAACCAGAAGCATCGCTAGCAAGACATTCTCACACAGTTTCACCAGGTTTTGCTTTTTCGATCGGTCCCGGTACTTATTAGAAAACTAGAACATTCGCAAAACCCTGGACAGGACAGAAAAACACTCTTAAGTAGTTCCCTACTGCCTCGTCCCTCATGGATACTCTTCCTCAAGCTGCTATCAGTTTCTACAAATTTTGGGGGGGGGGGGGGGGGGGGGGGTTCTTCATTTATTTATTTATGAATACTGTTCCATACCTGCCAAGTTCGGAGACACCAAATCCGGGAAAATGTGTAAGAGGGGGGAGGGGATACCGGTTTTTTTTTTAAAGAAATATTGACAACAAAAGTAGATGAAGACAACTTCATTACATTTATATTGCACTCCTCATGCTAGCAAAAAACAGCCGGGCCTCGCTATAGTTGCAGCCGTTTGTTGCGACAGCAAAAACTCCATATTTATGTGCGGGGAAGCAGGGGTGGTGGGGGGGGGGGGGGTAATCTGCATTTTTTTGGGAGATTTTTTTGTCAACCGTACAAATTGGTCGAAATTTGGGAGTCTCCCGGGTAATGCGGGAGACTTGGCAGGTATGCTGTTCACCCCTAACAGGGGCTGTGACAGGTACGGGGTAAAATTTCACATGTAAGATGCTCACGTAAAATATACAATAGAAAGCAAAAAATTAATAAAAACAGTACTGTGTCTTAGGCCTACAATAAGCCTATAAAAACAAAGAAGCACAATGTACACTTTATTAGTACAAAAAAGGGTGACTTTTTCGCCCACACTGTGCCAAGCAAAAGCGATAGCTGTAGCATGTTCGTGCAATGAGGGCAAAACAGTGTCGTCACATATTTGAGAACGGTATGTGACGACACCATTCTGCAACTCATTACGCGAACGTGCTATAGCTATCGCTTTTACTTCTTCGCACATTGACGAGAAAACCTGGGGCAACGCAAGCAAAGGAGCAGGTCTTTCCGGTGTTCTTGAGCGGTGAAGAGAGGGGGTAATGTCGGCGTTCAGCGCCGAGCGGAGGGGGGGGACGCATGCAGAGAAATGAGGCGAAGCTTTACAGGAAAGATGGGTGCAAGGCGACGAGCTTTGCAGAACATGTTTTACGTTTTGAATTGGGTTGGAGAGGTAGAGGATATTACAGTGAAATCGAATATGGTGAAAGTTTCTAAAACCCTCCAACATTACACGTAGCAACTGGATATTGCCAAAGTGGATTTTATGTAATGTGACTAATGTTTGAAAACACCTACAATGAAGTTATCGCTAGCAGACAATGGGGAAGACGCTCTGCCAATGTTTCCTCATCTTCGTGCCGTAATTTGCGGGTCGTTGGGGCCCTCTTCTCTTCCCTCTTCGCACGACGCGGCCAATGAGAACTCCCGACTTCTCTCTCCTCGTGCCATGAGGGGAGAGGAAGTTTTACCATCTCCGCTGCGACGACAGACAACAACAGACGCCGACACCGAAATTTCTGCTAAGAGTCACCCGTAAAGCTATTGCTTTAAAATAAATCGGAGCAGTCAACACTAGTTGTTATCACTTCCTGCGACGAGAACAAGATAGAACAACATATTTCACGGGTTAAACCCATCGTCGACCACAAAGGGCAGAACACCCAGTGGATCGGCGGCTCACCAGGGAAGCGACGGCTGCGGCCACGGATCCACCCCCAGGAGTGGGAGTTCTGGCGCCCACCACATGGATGAACTGGGACAGCGTCTTCTGGGCCAAGGGTCCGGCCCGGTCATCCGGCAGCATGTACTCTATGATCCGCTCGGACGGGTCAAAGTGGCCAATGGAGTTGAGACCCAGGCGGTTGATGGCCTGGCACAGAGGGGTATGCCTCACACAATAAGTCTTTGTTCAGGGAAAGCCTTACCAAAACACCCTCCCCAGAATATAGGGCATATAGGGCTTAAGCGTTTCTTCAGAATATAGGGAATATATTAAATATAACCCCACAATATAGGGAATATAGCGCTAAAGGAAAAATCGGTGCCTGCACAGAAAAAGCTTAGGCTCTCACTGAGTGTACATTTAGCGATGCACTTCACCTGTTAAAATTTCAATATAATCATTTTTAGGAGAAGCCCCAAGGTGAAATTGTATGTAAAGGTAAATTGACTTGCACCTAAAATAGATTGCACTTCACACTCTAGGCGACTGGTGGCAACTGGAAAAATCTGCCTAGTCCAGGATTTGATCTAGGGACCTCTCCAAGACTAGAAGAGCACTCTAACAACTGAGCTAACCAGGAGCTGGAGTGCAACAAACGGATGAAAAAGTGTTGTCTGCTCGCTGTGCCCATCGGGAGATAGTGCCACAAGTTAGAACCGTCGCTACCTCGGTCGTCTGCAAACATGGCCGCCACTGACCTTGGCAAGTTTGTTGGTCTAGCTTTTCACAGGAAGGACCTGCACCTTCAAATTTTACCAGGCAAAATGCACCGCCTAAATACGCATTCGGTGAAAGTTAGAGCTTTCTTCGTGCTGGCGCCAATTTCGCCGGCTCGTTTAACAGCGCCAAGATCCATTAAGATCCACTATAGACACCCTAAATTAACTATTTAGTATAAAGTATGCGCAGAGCATTTGACAACTGCACTGCGCTCGGCCATGCTCGAACGGAAACGTGTGAACCAGCCTTAATCGTGGAACACAATAGGAGATAAATGTACCCCACGACTACTGGTACGCTTTTTTTCTAATGACGAAAATCTTGATAGCACTTGTGCATGATTTCAGCTCAATTGCCCCAATGACACGTCAAATCTCCACCTTCAACTCGGGTACTGTTTTGTTGTTTGTTGGCTTAGGTGCAAGGTTTCACAAACCCCCAAAGAAAGACAATTGCGATAGCCGTTGCGCGACGTGCATGAGTAGGAAATGCTTCTCGCACCAACAAAGATTTTGCTAGCAGTCGTGGGAGACATTTTTCGGATACTGTGTTTCACGGTTAATCGCAGTGTGTGTACTTCGTACTAAAATAAAAAAATACTGGTACTTTCGGAATAAATGATGCATTTTATTACAAATACAAGTCACGCACAATTGGTGGGACATTTTTTATACGCTCAAATAGAGCAAAACTCACAGAAGTCTCTCCAGAAGGGCCTGGTACTTAGCCAGTTGGCACAAAAGTGGAAGACTAAACGCGTACACGGGAACTAGGAACGAGTCGCCACTATCAAATCAATCCAGTTGGGGTACTCCTCTTTAAAGAAGACTCACGTTCAGATTAAGAGCACTTCTAATCTACTCCGCATCGTGCTTTTGATTGGCGCACGGTTGCGCGATCACCACTATGCGAGAACACAGACATAGCCACAAACCGACGCTTCGCAAGGGACAATCCGTCTCGTCCTCTTAGAGACTGCATTGCACTCTCGCGTTTGGCTGCAACCGAAAGCGTGGTGCAGCCTCATGCTCCCTTGTGATCTCTCACGACGAGCGAAACAGACTGGCACCATCTATTGGCTACCCCTGAAACACTTGCAATTTCTGTGTCTTTCACCCTTTTTTTTTTGGGGGGGGGTTTTAAAAGCTTTTGACAGAGTCATAAACAACTGTTCCTTGTGGATAGTACTCAAACTTGACTTGGCAAATACTGCAAAACCTTCACTATAGTTAAATGCGGTTCCGGGACCACCCTGCAGATGGTGCCGGCATGCTTTCTTGTCACAAGGCAGGACGATGCGCTCGGTTGCCACCAGACGCGAGTGTGCAGTCTAGCCTTCAAAAGCGTCCACTCAAAGGCGCAATGCCATTTCGAATAGCACTCCGTAAGCTAGAGCTTAGGTGTGCCGCGAAACACGCGGGCAGGTAAAGCAGACACGATGCGCCTTGCCCTAGTACCTCAAGCACAAGGGGACGCAACGAGCATGGGGGAAACCGGAGACTTCGACACGACCCGCTCACCAGGTGGACTTTCTGGTCCTCTTCCAGAACAAAGAGGCTCTCCTTCTCCATGTAGAACTCCGCGGCTGCCAGGATGGCCTCGAGCGGAACAAGGCCGACAATTTGCGACCCGGTCACGGCCAGTTTCAGGTCCCTGGCATTGCGGGCAATCTGCTTGGTCGAGAACGACGTGGCGGGTGTTTCCGGGAGGCCACGCCACAATACCCTACAAAATTCTCCGGCGAGGACTAACTTCCACAGATCAACTAAAATACTACTGCTACCAAACCGACTTCCGGAATTTTTAGACAGTGGGGGGCATTATGGAGGTACAGAGTAACCGCCGTCCATTCTGTGTTTTTAGTAATCTTATCTTCGACGACCTCTTTTCTTTTCTATGTGCTTGCTATTCAGTCCAAATCATAACCAGAAGTCAAGCTGTTTTTAATCTATCAACCTTCCATTTGCATTACTTAAGAAAATGTGTGCCAGGGGAAAACATTTTGTTAAATATTTACCACAGTTGATTGAAAATGTCAAGGTTATTGGTCCTTAATCTGCTTGCTATAAATCTGATGTTATTTTCCATATAGATTGTTATTTATGTTCTGGATGCAACACACATGCAAGAAAAAGACATGTTCTTGCGCACAAACCTAAAGGAATAATGTAAAATAATTCCCTTCGAGCCTTGCAACCCACTGTGAGCAATGAAGAACAAAATGAGGTATGTGATGCCTCCTCCTTTTTGAAATACGAGGGGCGTTCATAAAGTTGTATTATTGTCACGAAGGAATAGAGATTCAGCAATCAAAGTTGAGTAGGAGTTGAGACTTTCTCTACTTTTTCGCCACCGAAAGTTACCCACTTTTTCCAGCGATGCACCACATGCCGGAAGTCATTGTTATAGAACTCATCGTTTTGAGTGTTCAGAAATCACTCCACTTCAGCAATCACTTGGTCGCCGTCCTTGAAATGCTTTCCTCTCATCTGGCCACACTGGAAGCGTCTGCGCCATTTAACCAAAGTGTCATAAACATGGGCATTGTCCCCGAACAACGCTCCCAGATTGGAATTAATATCCTTGGCATTGCTTCCCTTCAAATGAAAAAAAAAAACGGATCACTGCATGTGCTTGGCACCGACAGGCAGTGCATTTTTGTTTTGACTCCCTAGCGGCGTTCAGAGCTACTGTAGCATGGGATGTTTATACTGTGCGGAAACTAGAGGTACGCGCGCTCATGTTGATTCCCGTTTTGTTCAGTTTTTTTTTTTCAATTTTTTGTGCCGATAATACAAACTTTATGAAAGCCCCTCGTAATTGAAAATCACAAAAAAAGAAAAAAAAACATTTTTTTTAAACTTTTATAACTATAAAAATTACATATATTGTAACTGAAGCTTGATAGTTTCATTCCACAGCTCCTAAAGTATTTGCATGCCGAATTCGGTTGTGTAAGGATGATATTAAGAACAAACATTCTTGCACACAAACTGTGAAAATGCTCTAAAATTACAAAAGGAAAAAAATGCATTCGAAAATTATTACAGATAGTAGCAATGCCCTTTTGCGGCAGGAAAATTTTTTTTTTTTATTAACTTTCTGCAAGAATTGAAGGCTACCGAAGAATGTAATAGAGAGAAGATGGCTAGGCCCATCTCTGAAAATAAATGTGATGGCAGGCGACGCCACAATTTAAAGAAATGTGCACGTGAAAATGCCTCGACTTTACGTCTTCTTGGGTCACCGGGACTATACATCAAATGCGTGTCTCGACTAATTTTACGATTATATCTGGCCCTTATTTTTTTTATACACTCAAGATGAAGGTTCAAAGATAACAAAACACCCTGAAACCAAAGATTGGATTCTTTGTTTTTAAGTGTTGTTGTTCTTTCATTTGCGCCCCCCTTAGACGTTCGGCGCCGGAGGTGCACAACTACGACCAGCTTAGAAATTCCTCGCCTCTTCGTAGACCGCGTGAACGGGGGTGATGTCGTGGTCCAGGACGTTCACAGAAACCTGGGCAAGGTTTTCCTCCTCGAGCCACCAGCCGACCGCCTGCACGCTCTTCAGGCTTCCCGGCTGCAACAGAGGGGTGATCCAGGTGCACAGTCGGCAAACAGGTCAAAAGGAAGGTGGCGGTTTTTAAGCTAACCAAACTCATTTTTCAGAACACGCAGGCTCGGCTCTTTCTGGCACGATACGTATTACCTCTAAAATCGAAGCAACTATCGAGAAAACGGCAAATAAGGGCGATGCCAGAACCGGCATTCAAATTCTTCTTTGCGTCGGGCTGATGTCACGTGTAAAACTTGCAAGTTGGGCGGGCAGTCTAAGAAAAACGGTATTTGCACGTGGTTTTGATCGTTCTGCTGGTGCGAGCTAAACCATGCCTTCGTGTTACGCCGTCAAACTTCTTGTAACGAGTCGGGAACAAGCTGTGGTGTCCTCATATTAGCCCCACATATTGCACAACATCTGACGTCACGTGTTTAGTGTTGCCAGGAGAGCGTGTAAGCCTCTCGGACCAAAACTAAAAACCTCAAAAACTTGGAGAAAAAACAATTCTTTTTATTTTCTTATTTGGATTTTCAGTTTGGATGTGTCGATCCAATTTTGAGGCAAATCAGTTACTATTATTAATAAAGTATATTATTATTATTATTATCATCATCAATATTTTAGAGCATCTATACTGAATTCTCTTGACCTGTCGCCGAATATACGAGGTGTCCCTGAAATAAATTTACGAAGCTTTTTTTCTCCACAAACATAAACTATGCATCGCCGAACGATTGGTCTCCGCCCCAGCGTAGCGCTAGCAGTCCGGACCGGATGCCGAAGCTTCAGAGCTTGTCGTCAATTGGTTTTAAAAGTTACGGGCGATTTTCGGAAATTTTCTATGGGAAAACGGTGGCCGACGAGGCCCTCAAATACAGGGAGGGGAAAGGCGTCGTCTACCGGGATTCTCCCCGTTTTCCCGTTGAAGATTTCAGGAACTTGCTCGTAACCTCCGTGTAAGATGACGGTTAGTTCTGAAACTTCGGCATCTGGTTCGGGCCACCAGCGCTAGATTCGGGCAGACTGAGCAATTAATTTTTGCAGTGAAAAAAAATGCGAAACGTTTTGGGGAGAAACACTGTAGATGAGCTACTGAACTACTGGAAAAGCATGCAACAAATACTGCATGGCCCAAGTGGAAGTAAAAGCCCCTTTAAATGATTTTCAAAAATTAGCTTCACATGCAACGGCAATACAATTTGTCACGAAGGTGAGGCTAGGTGGTGAATTTGTCTCGTGACAATATATGGAAGGGAACACTTGCCTCATTGAGCAGTTGCACAATGTTTCCAATGCCTCAATATTGAGCCTTTTATGAGCCCGTTCTTGTCGACCCCTTGGGAAATCAATCAGACAAAAGATGGGAAAGAGACCAAAATTCGGGCCGATTTTCTATCCTACCTTTTCCATTTTTGCTAAATCAAACGCCCTAATGCAGTGCTTCCAAAGCTCTGCCACCCTGCAACCCATCGAAAACATAAAGTATCTCGTCGCGACCCCACCAGCTTTTTGAAATGCCGCATTCACCGCACGGACCGCAATACACAAAATTGAAGCTGAAATTTTATTTCGGAGTTAATATAGCCTGAGAGAATCAGCTAAGCTAGCAACCATTGAGAAAAAAAAAAGATATGCATGCCAGCAGAAGTGACTGTTCCTAATGACCAAAGTGAGCTTGTTTGTTAGAGCACAGTGCCTGAGACCGAGGACGGAGCTCGTGGTTCGGACACGGCAACTCTCAGTTCCAGCTCGATGCTGAGCCGCGACCCGTACTCCATTTTCGTAGGTGCCACCGCAGAGAAGACAAGGCGGCATTTTTTCGACTATAGGCGATAAGGTCTTGCATTGTCGCGAGCCGTTTTAATGTTTCTGAAGGACGAAAAAGCGTTTCCTGCGGTCTCAGATAAGTCTTCAGATAACTGGCAACAGTGACTGTGAGCACCCAGATGACTGAAGTGTCATTATTCCGAAGCGTAGCTTATTTATAGTCACCGGAAGGGGCACACCCACCTGTCCCTTTCCCCTGCCCTCCTCGCGAATGTCCAGGGCAATGCGGTGGGCCTGCTCCTTGGTGGCCAGCAGGTTCACGTTGTAGGCGATGAGGAACTTGCGCGCTCCGGACATTGTAGCCCCCCAGCGCGGCACGAACTCGGCCGGGCCGTAGTCGGGCTTCCACTCGGGCTTCGTGATCTGCGGGGTAGACGGAGCCCAGCGTCGCACGAACGCCCATGGTGCCTCGACTGCAGGTGCAACATACGCAGCACGACGCACTCGACACAAACAAAACTCCTCCTCGTTGCTGCATTAACGGCTATTAGAAGCGTGTGAGGAGACAGCGGTGCCACAGTGCGGGCCCTACCGGAACCGTTTTGCGTTGGATGCGGCCGAACTGGCATAAACGTTCTGCGTGGCAGCCAACCTTTCTAACCAATGTCATCTTACCAGAGCACGGCGCTATACAAAGCGTTCGGGGCCGCACTCGGCGCCAACTCTTTTTGAGCGAAGCCTGGCAATCGAGAACGCAGATCCCATCCGTGCGCTGTCAAAGAGTGCCGTGACCCTCTCGAGCCAATACGTCCGCTCGATCCGCCAGTGAATGAACAGCGATCCGATAATAAGATTAGCGAAAAGTATGAAAGGCTATGGCAGCGACGAATGTCGTCCTTATAGCAATTTTCCAACCGCCGACCGCCGAACAACAAACGCTTCGTAGAAGCATGTTCCAGCGCAGATAGCCGAAAAACATGGCAGTGTGTTGCCGTCGTTGTTGCTTACAACTGCAGAATGCGCGACTGAAACCGAGCTCCGAGCGACTCGTACAGGTCGAATGACGCAAACACACGTAGGGAGCAACGTTGAATGCGGGTAGGTTTTCGAATGTCGAGGTACCAAACCTTTACCTCGGAAAGAGATTGAAAAGCACAGTCGAGGGAAATCGCAGACGCGGCCGATGCTGCGGGCGCATCAGAAGAGGTTTGAGCGGGTAGCACTTCACTACGTGACGCAACGCGGACACCGTCGCGGGTGGAACTGAAACACGCTTCTAAGGCAATGTGGCGTGCCACCCTTAGGTGTCGCACGCTCCCAACAGTCTGTTGTAGGTTAGGGAAAACAAGGCAAGCCCCTCCAATATTGCTCTTTATTGTCCATGGTTGCCGGTTTCCTCCTCTCCGCTCGTGTCCTCTCGAGCATTTGCATGGTGAAAGTAGAAAGACTGGAGGGCTTTCTGAGGAGCCTGTCCTGCTTTTCTTAAAGGGACACCAACTCCACCAATAAATCTTTTTTTTTATATATATTTTTTGCCACGCAATTTATTATGGTGTCTGGAGACTACCCAGTCAATATTTTGCTAAAGAGTCCATATCCTTTTAATAAGGCCGAAACACTCAACTGCTCGAAACCGAAACTGAAACACGAGCATGAAACCTCATGGTCACATGGCTACGCCCGACCGGGATGTTTTTTTTTTCTGCTTCTCCGCCATGTGAAGCAGACGAAGACGACGACGTTGCATGCACCGTTTGTCGCGCGATTGTTTTGCACTTACCTACATACGTTCCGATCGCTGTTTTGTGAATGGAGATTGAGTTGCCAGTACCATAAACGACGGTTCGGAAATAGAGGTCCCACGTCTGTGGCAAAACTGATTCATCATGCACCGCAATCGCGGCGTCCAGCCCGCGATACGTCGCAATATTGAGAATGACGTAGTAGACTTGTACTTCCTGTGATTCGTGGATCATATTTTTTCAAACAACATATTTTGCAGGGGTAAAGCCACAAAAAATGGGTTCATATTCTTTTCTAACTCTATTATTGAATGTGTGCCTAAGATGACCCACGACTTTGAATATATTTGGCACTCTAGTTGGAATGACACCTGACCGTGGAAAAGAGAGTGAACACGCCTTAAATGGGCCAATTCTTGACCAACGGTTTTCGGGCAAAAAGAAACAGAATTTCGAGCTGCAAATTGCTTTTTGGATAGTAGGGGAATCGTAAGTCGCGCTCAAATAAAAACCTCAACGAGCATAAATACCCTGTCAGTGTCCTTTTAACCCGCAACAGACTATAAAGTTTAATCAAAAACATTCCCCACCAAGAAGGTGCAATGGAAAAGTGTAACATGTTTTTCCCTGCTAAATTTAGTGAGAAAATCTTAATAGACCATTTCCGAAATTGTGAAATGATGCACAGATTATGCGCAGCCGCCATTAGTTGGTCTCATTGCTTCTGGCGTGAAGCCCGTGACTGGTTCGAAGTTCGCATCGAGCACTTGCGTAGCACTCGCGTGGAATGCGTTTCGATCCGAGTACACTCCGAATACTGACGAAGCGCTCATGCCCAATGCGTGCTCACAGTGCACGACCAACTAATAGCAGCTGCACATAATCTACGCATCATTTCGACATTTCGAAAAGGATTCACTGCACAACAATTATACGACAATCATACACTGCGGGACACGCGCAGCCGCTCGTGTTCAGTGGCAGCTCGTACAGCACGGTGGAGCCACCCTTGTCGGCAGGCCCTCGTACTCCCCGGAGCGGATCTTGGGCACGGTCCTGCGGTGATCCTGCTGCGCAGCGAAGCCGACAGTAGACTGCAGGAACGCGGATGACCCGTGACGCACCACAGACAACTGCAGATGGCCCCCTCTTACCTGAACGCCCAGCTCCGCCGAAAGCTTCTCCCCAAACTTGCGGGCACATAGACACACTCCTCCATCTCCACCCCCTGCACCGGATGAAGGGGCAGACGTCCAGGGCAGCCCAGCCGCGCGTGCTCCCCTGCGCCGACCCGACCGGGTCAGCCCGGTCTGGGACACGACGGCCACTTCTACAAGTAGGGCCCGACGTTTCTAACTAATGTTTTTCTTCATAATTTTTTTTTTTGCAGATTTTGTGTAGGTAATGTTTTAAGGGTTGGTCCTTTCCACAAATTGTGTGCTCTTCTGTTTTGTATTTTCGGCGTTGGACAAAAAATCGGTGCTTATGTTGAAGATGGCAGGATTGACGCATGGGCTTCCCCAACCTCCGGGAACATGTGCATGGCCTAAATTCTTGGAAAATGTTGTAGCACCGACAACAACAGCCTCACGTGAAATAAACTTGTAGATAAAGATTGCATCCATGAGGTTTGCGTTTTTCTTACTCAAGGACGCTCCAATCTGGCGTCTTACAATTTTCCCCGTTTCGTCAAACCGGCTCCAGCGTACATAGGTTCTTCGGTTCACACGAGAACAACGTGACAGTCTTTTCCAACCAACTGAAACAAGAGCCAAGATAAAACAAAAATGGCACCCTCCGTGACTAGTCTTCTACTGCCTATCCCCTCAGAGCTCCCGTCTCACAATTAAAGCAGCTTTGAGAGGCCCGACAGAGTGTTGGCCTTCAGCTAATTGCCAGTCGCTTCGTTTCTAGCATTAGCTTTTTCTTGCGCAGCAAAACACTAGAGCACATGAATCACTGTCGGCACAATGTACGCACGAGTCAATCTTGGTCCCAAACTGCAGAAGTAAACAAAAGCTAAAATTTCCACTCCCAACCCCCTTCCCACGTGACAACCACCCGTAACATCCCCTCGAGTCTGGCTAGAAAAAGCATACCAACCCGTTAGCCTGTGTTAGTTTGTCGGTCCAACTGCCTGACTAATTCCACTGCGTGCCACCATTTGTAATGATGCTTAAAACCTGAGACTGGGAAGGAAACTTGAGGATATCTTAAAAGAAACAGAAGAAAGGTGACAAACAAGAGAAACATCACGATTAATACCCACCAGCTCGCCTGCACGACGGACATTTTTTCACCATTCGTAAACGTTCCGATCTGGAAACACTCATCGATTCCCAACCACGGTAAAACTTTTACGGAAAAGCGTGTCGCCAATCGTTGAAGGGCTGGCTACGGAGTACAAGCTGCTAATGAGAAAGTAAACCGTTTTAAAGGCAAAGCTTCTCAGCCTGTTCTTATGATCTGTTTATAACAGTTATAGACTTTTGTGACAAACATTCCAGCTCAAGGGTCGGCACCCATGGCACGCGGGCCGTGGGCCCCCAGCCCATTTATGAGCAGTTTCATGCAGTCCCCGGAGGACCAGGAAAAGGAGCCCCCCTCCCTTGCAGCTTCCTCATAGACCCAAGAAGCACAAGGAAGTTAGGACCTCAAATCGGGCTAAACAGGAACAAGGAGGGAGCACCTCCGGTTGGGATTGTCCCGCATCCCGATACTTGGCCGGAGAACGTCTTCACTTCCTTCTGTTGCCTTCTTTTGTCTGCTTCTTCTTCCCTTCCCCCCCCCCCCCCCCCCCCCCCCCCATTTGCAACTTGCCGCTTGGCCCCCTCAGTGTCGGCTTCGTGACGACTCGGCCCGCCGCGGCAAAAGGTCGCCGACCCCTGTTCTAGCTAATTCTCGATCTCGCAAACTGTTAAAGCTGTGGTGCTTATGACCGAGTGCATTATGACATTTGTGATTCCTACGACGAGAGAACACACTGGCATGTG
>JABSTQ010008538.1:0-22599 GCA_013358835.2 Ixodes persulcatus | reverse complement strand
GCCTCGGTGCATTGCACAGGACACGTGCAGCTGCACGCTTGGGACAAGGTGCTAATGCAAAAAACTTTGATGACCGCAGCGCTACTACACACTTTGTCGCTTTCACAGGCTATATAACGCCCACTTTCATATAAATCTGTAGTGTATCCAACAAAAGTCGTAAACCATGGGTAACATCCGTTTGCTTAAAACGATTCGAAAGAAAAATGCGCT
Source organism: Ixodes persulcatus (assembly GCA_013358835.2). Taxonomy (NCBI): domain Eukaryota; kingdom Metazoa; phylum Arthropoda; class Arachnida; order Ixodida; family Ixodidae; genus Ixodes; species Ixodes persulcatus. The sequence goes on along the minus strand of JABSTQ010008538.1, from coordinate 22,386 downwards.
ATATAAACGTTTCATCAAGACGCGTGACCGTGATGTCCTTAAGGAGTTAAGTTTTCCGAAACCATTTAACCAAGCAGCTGAGGAATGCAAAAGAAAAGTTTCTATTCTTCCCTTTTTTCGGTCGACAAACGGCCGCACCGACATAATAGGGAGTTTTAGAATAGCGCACGCTAAATCTTTGCGTATGCAAATAGCGTCGTCGCAGTGCGCATGTGCCGAACGCTAACACGTTTTGCGCTTTGCGTGCGCTATTTTAGGCGCACGCTATTTCTCGGAAATTGGCGTGCGTACGCAAAAGGGTCTTTGTGCTCGTCAAAAAAGATGCGTGATGAGAGGTTGACTAAAGCCAAGGACGAGCACAGTTAAAAAATGGCGGCCCACAGGACGATGGCTGCGGCCGCTTTGGCGGCGTCGTGTGCGCGACGTCGGCGGCATCCTCGCGACTGCAATTTTCAAAACGGGACGACATTGCACTTGGTTTGCAGAACCCAGTAAGGTGGGCAACGATCACAGGAAACTTGATGCTTGCGACAAGCGAACGTTTATCGGCGAAGGTCATTACGCTCTTACCGAGGCGACACATGCGGACACGACCGGTTGACCGCTCGTGTCACATTCTCACGTCTAAACAAATGTAAAATGTTACTCTGAACCAAAACCTTGTTTTGTTTTCAAGCTACAGCATTTCGTGTGGGAAATAAAAATCGTGACTGTATCTTGGTGGCGTCGCAAGCGTGAGATGCTTGGGACTTTTGCGTCGCGGCGAAGAAACGCTATTGACTCTCTTGCGTCGCGTGCGCTAACGCAAGCGCTAAATTTAGCGCTGGCGTGCGCTAAAATCGCGTACGTTATTCTAAAACTCCCTAATGTGGAAACATTTAGGTTTGCTGGTTAAAGGCGCTCCTGCATCAAATAATATCGAAACATTGCAGCATGGAGGTGTAAAGTTAACCAATCAAGAGTTGGCCAATGTGTTCAATGAATATTTTGTAGACATAGGTGTTAGCGCTGGTATTAACGCTGATGTAGCTAATGCTTGTAAACATGTTTGTCCCCATAATAGTAGTTCTATTTTTTTAAACCAACTGATAGTTCGGAAACCCTTAATGTAATTACACACGTAAAAAACAGCGGGAGCTGGGATGCCGACGGCTCACGAATTCGCCGAATCAAGTAGGCAGTCGACTTAATTGCATCAGTGTTAGGTTATATTTTTAATCTTTCTTTGGAAACGTGTGTGTTTCCCAAAAGAATGCAAATAGCAAAAGTAACTGTTCTATATAAAAAAAAGGTGACAAAACGAGTTAGGTAACTATAGCCCTATTTCTATACTGCCTGTTTTCTCTAAAGCTTTAGGAGAAAATACTTTATTAACGTTTAGTAGATTTTTCGAATAAGTGGGACCTCGTAACTTCATCGCATTTCATTTTCAGGAAGAACTGTTCAACTGAAACTGCACTTCTTAATCAAAAAGAGTATATTTTGAAACATTTTGAGAACAAAAAATTGGTTTTAGGGGTCTTTCAAGACTTTACAAAGGCGTTTAACTGCCTTAGTCATGTAGTCGTACTTCAAAAACTTTAAGCGTATGGCATCCGCGGACAAGCTTTGCTACTTTTACAGTCCTACCTAGAATATTTCCAACAGTATGTAAATATAAATGGTTATTCATCTACAGTAAGGTTCATCACGTCAAGGAGTTCCCACAAGGAAGGATATTGGGACCTTTTCTTTTTTAATTTATACATTAATGATATCGTTAACGTAAATAAGCACGCAAAATTCGTGATCTACGGGAATGATACGAGCGTACTTTTTTCTTCCGATACTTGCACTGACTTAATCGATATGGCAAATCTGACCTTATTGAAGATAAAAAGTTGGGAAGACAGCAACACCTTGAAAATCAATATTCATAAAACAAAAGCTGTAATTTTTCGTCCAAAAAACAAGCCCTGTGGTGCTGTCTAAAGTACTCACTTTAGCTCTACTCCAATCGAAATGGTTAGTTGTTTTAAAAGTCTTGGAGTCATTTTTAGTGAGGTATGTCTTGGGATATTCATATAAATTATCTTATCCCAAAGCTAGCTCGAGAAGTGGGGATTATAAATCGATACAGATCTGTGTTACCAACAAATGCAAAATTATTGCTTGATAAATAATTATGTTTTTCCCACTAACGTATTGCCACCTTGTTTGGGGAACATCAACATTTACCAATATTGAAAAACTGTTTATGTTACAAAAGAAAATATTGAGATGTATATGTAACGTGCCACGCGACTTTCATACCGCTGATTTATTCTAAGAACTTTCAAATAATCACTATTCACAGGTTATATCAGTATCGGCTTTCTACTAGTTATAAAAGTGAAACAACAAGAGGTACATGTCTTTTGGAAAACCTTGCGTCGCTGAGGGAAACCTTCTCCACCGTATCCTACCCGTAACCCAGAGAAATGTAAGATGGTCACGCAGCGAACAAATTATGGCTCTCAAATGATAAGTTTAACACTTCTGCATTTGTTAACTAGCCTTAGCAGCAATAACATTGATCTATAAAGTTTAACCTTTAGAGACTTGCGCTTATTATATGCTTGTCGTGATAATGTTCTCTCTTAACATTTGCAAAAGATGCTTTTATTTTTGTTCGCTCATTTGTTACATCGTTGCCTCTCGCACACTATTATGTTGCTTTTTTTTTTGTCTTCCCGCACGCTTCCTGCTGTCCATTGTAGGGGTCCAGGGACTCGTCAACCTGCTTACTGCAGCTTTTTTTTCTTGGGCCCCACCATCATAAAGGATGAAAATAAAGTATTATTACTATTATTATCATTATCTCACTTCTCTCAGCAACATTCTGTGCTCAAGAAAGGACAGCAAACGCTTTGTATTAGAAGCATCATCTCGCATTTACGATCCAATGGGACTACTGGCTCCTACAATAATCACTGCAAAAATTTGTTTTCAGCAGTTATGGGAGCGAGGAGTTGATTGGGATGAGGCATTACCTTCTTACGTTTACGAAGAGTGGAAGGAATGGTGTAAAGACCTCATTGCACTGAAAAACGTCGCGGTCCCAAGACTCATTGCTCTCGACTTCTCCAAAAACGAAACAGAAAAAGCGTTACATGTCTTTTGCGACGCAAGTACAAGAGCATACAAAGTTGTAGCGTACCTGACATCGAAATAGCAAAATGGGAAGAGGGTTGCTTTAATAATGGCGAAATCGAGAGCGGCACCCCTCAAGCGGTTGATGCTTCCGCGACTAGAACTCATGAGGGCACTAATAGGCGCCCGACTGACGCAGTTCCTCACGAGCAAGTTGAAACTGGAAGGACTTCCAATATATCTGTGGACGGACTCTACGATTGTCCTGCATTGGATTCGTGGTTCAACAACCTGGTGGAAGCTATTCGTAGCAAATTGTGTCTCCGAAATTGAAGCTCTGACAGAACCAAGGGACTGGAGGAAATGGCCTTGTACAGAAAACCCAGCAGACCTACTAACACGGGGACTTATGCCAAAGTCTTTAGTCAAGAGCAAGACATGGTGGAATGGACCCATCAGGTTGCATTGCTCCGAAACATCATGGCCGAGTCAAATTGAGGATAAACCAGAATGCAATGAATACCTCGCAGAAGAAGAGAAAGAGACAATTATACAACTCATAGTACCGCAAGATAATCGACTGGTGAGCTTGGAGGACTACAGTTCATTTATTAAGTTGATTCGTGTGACGGCGTGGATAAAACGTTTCACAAACAACGTAAAACAACAAGGCCAACGAAGTGGTCTCCTGATGAGCGAGGAAAGTATAGAAGCAGAAAACTTCTGGATAAAAACAACACAGAATGAGGCCTTGTCAATGGAAATTAAACTCCTGCGAGATCAACGACAAGTTCACGAGACTTCAAAAATCAAGATGCTTAACCCATTTATAGACTGTGATGGTCGTAAGAGTTGGTGGCCGATTGCAATTTAGCGACAACGAAGAAGTGAAACATTCAATTTTGTTTACCGCAGACCACCGATTCACATTAACACACACTACAGCGCACTATTGCAAATGTACACTCACTCCTTACACACAAAAAGAAAGCAAAATTCAAACGAACCGCGCTGAATGACAATTCATTTTTATATACTTTGTCTTCTTATACCTCTCTTGTGTAAGGAGTGAGTGTACGTTGTAGTAGTCCGCTGTGGTGTGTGTTAATATGAGCAACCAACTCGCCCAAGCTGCTACGTTAACACCGATTCACCTTCCTTTTCATCGCTGAAGAACATCGTCGGCTAAAGCACGCCGGAGTTCAAGACACGTTGACGCAAATACGTGAAACTTATTGGGTTTTAAAAAGAAGGCAAGCCGTAAGGAAGGTCATATGTTGCTGTATAACTTGCCAAAGCCAACTACTGCACAAGCCTTCGAGCCTGTAGCTCCACTACCAGCAGACCGAGTTTTAAGGTGCGAACCGTTTGAAAAAACAGGGGTGGATTTCGCTGGGCCACTAATGTGTCGACGTGACTGCGGAAGCTACAAGGTTTACATCGTTCTGCTTACCTTTGCCGTGACACGCGCTGTGCACCTCGAACTGGTAAGCGACCTAACGACATCAGCTTTTTATTGGCATTCACACGCTTTGCGGTACACAGAGGTATCCCGAAAACGATTTATTCCGACAATGCCTTAACGTTCAAAAGAGCAGCCAAAAATTTCCAGAGATTGTTTGAATCGATAAAAGGGGAGGAAGTGCAAACGTACTTTGCGAACCACAGAATTATTTGAAAAACGATCCTAGCGAGAGCTGCCTGGTGGGGCGGGTTTTGGGAGAGACTAGTGAGGTTAGTCAAGGTTTCGCTGCTTAAGGTTCTAGGCCGCAGTAGTTTGAATTTCGAAGAACTGACAACTGTCCTCACAGAGGTAGAAGCAGTAGTCAACTCCCGTCCGGTGACGTTCATTTCCACCGATGCAAACAAACGAGAGGCTCTCGCTCCAGCACCCTTTCTTCTGGGACACAAATTGACCAACCTCCCCTTCCATCAGATGCCAGAAGAAGATCAAGCAAGCCCCGAAAACTTGGCACGAGGTTGGAAATATCGAAACACCATTATGAATCAATTTGGGAGAAGATGGAGATGAAAATATTTGCTAGAACTGAGGTCAGCCCACATCGCTAAACCCATCAATTCAAGCTGTATACAAACCGGTGACCTAGTCCTTCTCAAGGACAAAAGACTACCGCAACATATGTGGAAACTCTGCAGGGTCAACGAAACATTTCCAGGAACGGACGGCAAGGTGAGTTCTTGCAGGATAGTTACACCCAGTGGTCGTGAACTCTGCCAGCCGATACAGTTATTATATTCCCTGGAATTGTAATAATGAACTTTCGTTCAATTTTTGCGGGAGTTTGTTGAATATTTATTGCAAAAAAAAGAAGTAACGAAAAGATTGAACTATAGACGACGACGACGACGAGAACGGAGGGATCGATGGTGACTTTGGCAGAAACTGGAACGAACATGTAAATACTGTACATACACCCTTCCTTCTGAACGAACTCGCTACATTTAATCCTCTTAACGAAGAAGCGTAACAATACACCACCACGGCCGCGAGCCCCCTGAAATCGAAACCAACCAAATTGAAGCCACAGGTTAGGTAACTACAGAGATGGAAAGGTCTTTAGATATGGTTCAAATTAAAAACTAGCTAAGCCTCATCGAAAACCACTAAATCAATCAATTTTAGAAACACTTTAAGCGCGTGGGAAGCGTAGTAGTGCACGAAAGGTTCCACTCGTGCAACAAGTACAAGGCTGGGGCTATGATAAGAAAAAGAAAGCGTCATGCAGGCGCGTTATCGCACCGGTAACATTGATCCTGCTGCATGAGCGATAACTTTAGCGCACTACTGCGCTTCGCACGCGCTCAAAATTTGTCTCAAAGTTATTGATTTGGTGGATTTCGATGACGCTCAGCTAGTTTTTTTATTGGAAGCTTGTGTGTATTTTCACTAATTACAATTCACTCACAAATTTCATCTCGTTAGCCGACCGATCGCTACGATTAGCCTTTATACTATGTCCCCAGGCTGTAAAACTCCCCTGCACAAACCGCATAAGTGTAACTTTCACGGATATTTTTAAAACACAACTGTTAATCTTTAAAAACAAACTGTGTAAAAGAGACGCGTGAAATTAAATTTGTAGCTGAGTTTTTAGACCTTTAATGTTGCCCCCCTTTTCATCCCTAATTTAAGTCTTCTTTTTTTTACTATGTTCGTTAGACAAGTAGACCTTCAAATATTTCTTACACTTCAGTTAGAAAATAAAGTAGCTTTTAGACTAAGTGCCACCATTTGTTAACCCGCCTGTGTCATCCTTTGCGCTATTTTAAAAGCCACCTCCGTACGCAGTTACAATCCAAAACAATGGTCACAGTTCCAAACAGGATAGCAAGAGCTGCTTCTTCGCCGACAGGTCCATTTTCGAGTTTCGGAAAATTGCTCAAGAGCTTAGAGAACATTACCTTTGAGCGAGACTGTAAACCACGGGCTTCGTACTTGGATCGGAATATTTTACCCGGAAGTTCGAAGGCTTCAGTTTTTCCAAGCTTCTGTTTTGAATTCTGCAAATGTATGAATATTTTATATTTATAAGAATTCCAGAACAAGTGATCATTGCATATTTTTCCACAAACGATAGTATGGCTAAAATAATAGGGCAAACAATCACTCTTTTTCACTGCTCTTCTACGGAAAAAAGTTCTTCCCTTCGGTATTTCTCGAACGCTGTTTCCACAGGTACTATTCCAAAGCAGGGTGTCAAACCGAAATTTTTATCGGTTCAGTTCCGGTTCGGGTTCAGGGCTTTCGGTTCAGCTCCGGTTCAGTTCCGGGGAGCAAAAAATAACGGTTCCAACCGGTATGAACCGGTTCGAACCGGTTTGAACCGCAAAACTGAGAATATATTTTCCGCGTTTCTTTCGCATATACCCTATTTCAACAGTGAAACGAGTATCTTTATAGCGTTTTTGTTAACCATAAAGTCCACTTTTATTTTCAGGTACAAAAATAAATCACGTTATTTAATTTTGGTGAAACAGTAAAAGAAAGCTAGATTAACATATATAATTCAACATCTATTTTCTTTACCTCAGTCGCATATATTTTACCTGAATCTATAGGTTATCCGTTTGGTAGGTCGCCTAAAGTACCCGTTACTGCAACAACTTTGCGTCGCAGTATTAAAAGTCGAATTCTGCTGTGCTCTTGAACCGAGAAATTAATTACAGTGGATAAAATCGTGAAATGGGGACGTCCTCATCATATATATCTTTAAATACAGTTTGCAAGATACATTTTAGAGCGACGACGCAACTGAGCTAAAAGCAATAATATTTTCAAAACTGAAAGTACAAACCCTTTCAGTCTATTTTTTATAGAAACCCCCTGACGCAGGCGAATAATCGTGCAGAAAAGAATGATCTTTGTACTCAGATCGGATCTGGCCTAAAATAGCGCGTACCGAAGTGAACATTTTCGACACAGCTTTGCGTTGAAGCTTGTTCGTGCCAAGATGCCAGTCAATTCATTATGCGTGCGCAGTCGTCATAGTTTCGCCACGCGCCACTGTGTAGTACCTTGTTTTCGTCCTGCCCACAGACACATAAAATTCTTGTTCATCATATAAAAGGAGCTACAGACTTCTATATGTATGAAAAGTTAAATATGCGCTAGGAACACATATGTCACTTAAGCTTCAAAATAAAACATTTGTTTAAGGTTCTTCCAAACCACCTATAGACGGGCCTATCGAGGACCGGAAAAGATTTGCAAAGCATATTTCAGATAATTTGGAGGTGCATTTGCTTAGGATGTATATCTTAGGTTGATCGGCCCTTTATTTATGTTGTCAAGTTTTCAGGGAGCAACAAAATATTTTTTATTGTCATCAATAAATTTGACGGTATGAAGTTCACATAACCACTTGAGACCGACACGCGAAAATGATACGAGTGTACTCCATCTGTCAAGTCTGCGGAACGCACTTTTTTGTTCGCTGTTCGGCAGTGTGACACACTGGGTCGCGGGATACGCCAAAAAGGACTTTGTGCTCACATTATAGATCTCAAGGAAAATACACGAAATGTGCAGACAAAGATAATAAATGGTATTCTTCTAAATAAATCCATACAGGACGCCTTACTGCAAAAATAAATGGATAGAAATGTAGGTCTTAAACGTAAACACGCTTGACAGAACTCCGTCTGGTTGGGTCAAAAATTTGAGAAATACAGACCTTCACCAACCAAGTCCTAAACATTTAGGAGCCCGACGTTTCAATAGGTCGGGCTGGTCGATAGCCACTTAACCATCGGCGTATGTCAACGGACTAGGGCACTTGAAGAACAAAAAAAGTCCGAGGACATCTAGGCACTGCTTATGAGTTGTGAAGGCGAAATCATGAAAGTCGTTCTTCTGCTCCATTAGTTCGTCTGCGGCGTAGTGGCCTGGACGGCCCCGTTTCGTGAGCCGACGGCCGAGCGCGCTCTCGTGAAGTCGCCTCGCCCTCGCAGCGCTGAGCTTGGCCGTGCAATCTGTTCAGAGAATTCCCGAGCGGGCTGTGTGGCCAGGCTCGCACCGCCGCTCCTCTTACCGGCGGCCGGGCCGCTGCGTGCGCTGCGCCGCCATAGAGAGGGCTGCTCTGGTGGCGTTTTTTCGAACTACACCGCACGAAAGCCAATGGGAGCCTCGTTCCTTGTTGACACGCGCTAGCTAATGGGAGCCTATCCATAAGATTTCTGCAACACGCGACGTTGGGACGAGGGAAGGCGCCGTTTGTCGCGGCTTCAAAGCTGATGGCGTCGGTTCACTTCATGGGACAGTCAATGCTTTCGCATTAAAAGTGGAGGAAGCAAACGACACACCGTTGATGGAAAAAAAGCTGCAGCTCTTCACATGCAAATAGTTGCCCCTGCTGAAAATACCGAACCGGTTTTGAAACGTCGGACTCCTAACTGTTTAGGACTTGGTTGGTTAACGTCCGTATTTTTCTGATAGAGATGTGTGCAATGATGTTCCTAATTACACATAAAGATTGCAAAGAACAGACAATATATTTATAATTTAAATCACATTTGGACATCGGATTGCACGAGCTCGAAACTTCGCGAATTCATTCTGGGGAAGCTAAAGTTATATTATATTTTATCTGCACTTGTTTTGGGGCCTCGTTTCACAACTCTGTGTTTTTCAGTCATGCGCGCTCTAACATTTTATTAGGCTGCCACATATCGCGAGACTGCTATATATACTGCACAACTTTACAATTTGGACATCCCCTTTTGCTATACTTCGTTTCAGTTTAAAGGGGCATTGCAAAGGGACGAAGAAAACCAAATGCTGCTTCGAAAGTCATGCCTATCAGTGTCATACACGAGAGTTCAGTGACGACATTAGCCTAGAGAATCAGATAATGACGACATAAAATTCTAGAGGAGGAACTGGCTGAATAGGCGCAAGTGCCCCATTGTAATCCCTTCATGCACGTGACTCTCACCCAAGTTTTTGCTTGGAACATCCGTAAATTGGTGTTGCGTTCACCTCTTCAGAACTGGGTCTTAATTTCCAACATTTAGGAAGATCGCGCATGGTTGTTGCACGCTCTTGTCGTTTAGGTTCTCTATTGGTTCAGACCGAAAACGTCATCAACAAAAGAATATGTGCTCAAAATTCTAAACTTATTTTAGCTATATTATTCAAAATACGTCCTATTTTTTCATTATTTTATGTTTAATGTGTTGCTAGAGTCACACTCACTAGTTAAAGCGAACGCGATGCAAATTAAAAAAAATGGCCAGAAACGCTTTGCAGGGCCCCTTCAAGTCCCGACGCAGCCGATGCTACATGCGCAATCATGTGGTCCTGACCAGTGCTTGCAGTGCAGGAGCGCGCATGCTTGGCAAGAACGCTGAAAGCCCGGAGCTCGCTCTTTTAGCATCTGCTATTCTGTTGAGACATCTCCTCTATACTCACAAAGCCTAGCACTTCAACGACGGAGCCATAAAGCGCCCGTTCGCAGATTTGGAGCATGAGGATCTGGAAGCAGAGAGCATTTCTTAAGCATTTCTGGTATTCAGCGCAGAGCTTCTGCAGCGGTGAGGAAACATGGTTTTCAAACCCGACGAGAAAAGAAGCGGTAGCGCGAAGAACGCAAGGAGCACGAGCGAACTCTCCATCGCTCGGGACAAGAGTGTTTCGGCATCTCGCCGCAGCGGGGCGCCCGTTACATGCCTCTCCTCTCATTCGTTATCTGCCGTAATACCTTTTTACTCTCGGCGGCCGCGTCTCGTGGCGATCTGCCATGCTTTGTCAGCATAGAGGAGGCTATGGTTGAGAAAATCACATTTAACTAGAAAACTGAACGGCTTAACATGGTTTGCACGTGACATCCTCGCACTCAGAAATTTCTTTATGCTGAGAAAATCAAATCCCGTGGTGCACAATGCATGCTGCAGAAGGTTCGCCCTCAGTGCAACTAATGTATTCAGAAACAAAATTTATTCTTTCTTGGCGCAGCGTTGTGAGGAACGGCGCGAGCCTCTGGCACCACGAAAACGCGTTTTCTGGTAAGAGTGATTTTGCAAACGAAGTAGCTTTGCGGGGTCACGCTGTCTGTTCGGCGCTCAAGATGCGGAGCGGAGGAACTTTTACAACACAGTACGTTTTTATAACTCTCCTCCTCCCCCCCTTTTTTATTTTACGATGCTCCTCCAGAGAATGCTTTTTATTTCTGAAGGACTCCCTCCTCCGTTTGGGGGTGCCAATTCGACGATTATATCTGTTGAACAGTAATCCTCCATTTCTTTCATTTTGCACCCACAAACTGTGAAGTTTAAACAAAACTGCGAGAATTTGAGTGGCTGCCTCTAAGGCTACTAGAATATTTATTTTCGGGTATCCTTGTTGTACACACTTGTAGTTTAATTTATCGTCAAAATATTAATAAGCCACATTTAGTTATTTCAATCCTTCTACTCTCGGGGACAACTTTCATAAGACAGTTCAGCCAAAACGAAAACATGTTTGGCTGCCTCAATGATGTGTACATGTAAAATGGTTCATGCAAGAATTTTTGTACTTTGAGTAAATACCACTAATAGCTAACCCCCGACGTTGATAGCTTGCAAAAACACCCATAAGTTTTTCTCTTTGATCAATGGCAGACGCAGAAAAAATGAAGGAAAGAAATAGCTTTCCCCTTCCCATCTCGATATTAGAACGAGCGGCGATGCGATCTGACGCTAATTGTATACCGCCAGTGTTAGAGTTCGGCTATTCTCATCTTTGATTGAACACGAGCCAACACGAATGTTTGGCGATGCTGATTTGTCAAGAACCCGAGCACTCGTACGTCACGATGTCACGTGACTCGCGGTGAGAAGTCGCGATGGCATGTGACGTCACGGTGTCAACAACGCTAATACATCTATAGTCCGTTGCAACTCAAGAAGGTAGGGTGAAGGAAAGGAAGGCCGGGGAAAAAGAAGCAGACGGAACGCTGGAGAGGGGAGGTCCAGCGTTCTGTCTGCTACTTCCTCCACAGCCTTCCTTTCCCTCACCCTACCTTCTTGAGTTGCAACGGACTATAATGACGTACTCTATTCAAGTCCACTTGACGCGGTGAGTCACGTGACTACGTCACAAGGCCACGTGACGTGACATTATTTGACAGCATATCTTGACACCATGACGTCACGTGACCGCGTGACACATGATTAATCGTAGTGCCAATACAAAAGCACCACGAAAACCTACAGGTTTTTATACATTGCAATACAGTATATGACAATTTGATCACTACATCCAAATACAGCTGCCAATGTTTACTTCTCGAACACTCATTTTGTAATAAAAAAATTACCGTGAACCGTTTTGAACCGGTTACCGTTATATTTTTTTTCCGGTTCAGTTCCGGTTCAGTTCCAAGATGGCGGCAAAGATTTCGGTTCGGTTCAGTTCCGGTTCGGCTAAAAATAACGGTTCGGTTCCGGTTTTCGGTTCGGTTCGGTTCCGGTTCGACACTCTGTTCCAAAGTGTATATTGTAAACGTTTTCTTTTATTATTTACGTAATACCATTAAAGTTCTTCATGGAAGGCATTTCGCTTGAATTTGAGGTACAAGGTCTTTTTACTAACTTAGCTCTTGCTACATTGTTGTTTTTCTGAGAAAGCACGCTTTTTGGGCATATTTTCTTCAGCTTAACAATCACCAATTGTTGTCATACCCTTCAACAGGTCCAAGTGTCCAAGATCAATTGTTTAGAGTAAGATCACACATAGCAGGTGCTGGAACGTCAACCGATTCCAGACCTCTTCACTTTCGAAAGTTATTTTATAACAAAAACGACGCGCTCTCTTTGTCCATTCCTGTTATAGGTGTACGTGTCAACTCACACAACCTCACGTATAAAAAGGGCGATTACTTAACGCTTGCAGGTAGAGAGAGCGCTAGCCTTTTCCTCAGCACTTACCAAAGGCTGATATCGCACTAGGCTACCGTTCTTTATATTTCACTACCTAGCGAGAACTAATAATGCCGGTCGCGAGACTTTTCATCGTAATGGTCGCTTGTTTAGGTAAGTCCTCAAATATTATATATTATTGCTTCACGTGAGTGATACCTTGTCTTATTTGCGCTCCACTCAGCGGGCCAAATAACGTGCGCTGAACTTAGTCCTGATTTGAAGAGATGTCCAGACGAAGAATTCCACAGTGTAAGTGCATTCTCAGTGCTTATGAGCAATCCCCGTGTAGTCAATTTCTTGTTTTAATGAGCCGTGTTTTTATGTCGTTTAGTGCATTTTTCTGGGTAAGCTACAACTTCGTGTGTAATTGCTCTACATCTTGTACAGTGAGCGACAAAGTTATGATAAAGGACAGTATGAGCAACGTGCATCTTTTATTTTGCGTAGAATAAAAACGTCCATGGGACTTCATCACTCTCTCTAGAGCAAAACAAAAAAATTAACAGACGCAACTACACTGCTTGTATATGGCAGTTTTTTGATGCAGGATAAACTTAAAACCCATAGCAGTATTCTCTGAATAACTGAATCTGGTTCAAGATATCATACTTAAAGCACAGTGTCAATGCTCATCGCACTTCTATTCGAACTCTGTCGAATAATTTGAAACTAGAAACAAAGGGGCTTAGAAGTCCATGTTTCTTACGCTATGCCGCCTCTTATCTCAAACGTAACACAGAGCATTCGGAGTCCATGGCCATTTCAGCAATTCTAAAACTGATTTTAGTGTTCTGTATATTTGGTTGCTGTGTGAATTAGCGCTGAGAAAGAACGGGCATGCAGCCCAGAGAAGTCTCTCGTTTATTCCGTCATTGCTTTTGGCGGTTTAATCTACACTGCTTGCAGTTTTAACTAGCCCAAAAACATACTCTTCTAGAGTTTGCTTGTCCATTTTTTATGGAAATTTAATTAATGTAAAGCTACACCTTGCATTTTTTCTGGATATTTTCATACATTGCTGCATTTTCTTTACATTGCCTTGTATGCTTCGTTTCTTCCTTTTTTTTTAACGTGACAGCCATAAGAATGATTTTGAAAGCAGACTTTATTTTGCCCAGTGAGGTTATGTTTTCAAGGGCAGAGTCAAATAGCGAGGGACGTCTAATATTAATGCCTTGGTGATGTTATTTTATAACTTTTATTATTATTTTGGCAGCAGTTAGAAATCAAACATTTATTTTATTTATGAGACCCACATTAATTGAACGCTAAAATATATCTATCTCTTAACGCTTTCTCTATTAAATTCCAATTTTATTTCAGAATCAGCGTAACTATATTTTTTTATAAAATAACGTCCACCCAACCTGGAACAAAAATACCTCTGCTCCTTGAATGTAACCCGTCCAGTTACAGTGAAGGTGCCCTCAACATTTTTTTAACTTTTTATTCTTCTCTGAAATATGTTTGGCGGTTTAAAATGGTCAGTCCCTATATTCTGACGAACAGAAAGATGATCAAAGGGTGATTTCTAAACTAGGCACTCTTATCGACTTGGAAGAACGGTTCTAGAATAAATATCGATTACCGTCACAATTGCGCTACATTTTTTTACGGATACGACTTAAAGTATAATAAAAAGATGTTTTTCAAAATCATTGGCATAGACAAAAAAGAAAAAAATCAAGAGCAAAATATATTTTTCTGTGGACCAAGCAGTGGCCATTTTTCATAACGTGACTTGAATACAAAATAATATAAGATAATACACTGTACTCCACAAACCCAATAAACCTTTTTGTTATTTCGATTATGGAACAAGAGATCTAACTCTAAATGTTTTTGGAAGCCTCAAATCCTGTCGTAAAACCTGAAATATAGATAGAATCCAAGAATATTTCTTGTTCTATAATCCAAATAGCGAAAGTTTATGTTGGGTTTTGGGGAAGGGCAGCATTCCTAGAACTATATGGATCACTTATTACACTAAATGAAATAATCTGACAGATTATTCCATTTTTTCTGGCAAAAGGAAGAACTAGATTGCTGAAAGTCTGAGGAACAAGGAATACGACGTAGGCTAAGGGGCTTAACATGTTGTCGAGATAAACGATGGGGATCTTTATTTCTTTATTTGTCTATTCTACCAGCATTTGCACTTAAGCGCCAAGGCAGAAAGTACACACAACAAAAATGACTAAATCAAAACATACGAATGCAATAAGTAAAACTAATTGACTAAGAAATGTTTGAGTACCGCGTTGTTAAAAATGGTCAGTGATTCTGAATTGAAAACACTTGTGGGGAGATTATTCCATGTGTCTATTTTGTTAAGAAAGAAGGACGATATAAAGAAAGTTCATATTCTTATAAAAGGTTTCTATTGTGATAAAAAAGGTTCATCGGCATTAACGCCCTATTTTAACAAAATTTTCGTAAGCACAGTAATATCAGGGTGACTGTCGTTGACAGAGCTGCATACCTTTTTCATCACATGAAACATCTAACGTTACTGAAACTAAAATTATAACGCTGCGATTGTTTAGTTTTGCTAGAACAGCAGGTTGGAAATGGGTTCCGTGCCTTCTTATTATCGTTTAGCTATGCACTAAAATTCGTTACGTAATCTTTTACCGGACCTTCGATGTAACGCTTGTTATTGATGAGGAGCTTGTCTAAGCAGATTTTGAAGGGTCGGTGCCAATCGAAATAACTTGCTACGCGTAAGGCGAGCCGATCTGGTATATTCCTCTGTCATCACGAAAGTAGTGTGTTTCAGTTTGTGATCAGACGCCAAAATTAATTCCTTATTTTTAAATCGGAGCAAAATTGCAACCATTCGGCTTTCTTTTTTTTTTTGTACGATTTAACGATATGATATTTTGAGATTCGAGGGGAGGTGATACACTCTAAATTGTGCAAGCAAAATCTTATTATGTTATTTTCGGGTGCACCCACGTTTCTGACTGCGACGAGGCGGCTTTTTTAGGTCGCGCACCAGTCACCTAGCTGTGTTTAGAGATCGGTGTTTGTCCTTTGTCCCTTTTGTTTGTCTTCTCCAGAGATCTGTTTCCAGGCCGATAGAACAACAGCGGGATGGCAGGTAGGGCCACCGCCAGGATAGCTACTAGAGTACCTGAAGTAGAGAGGTTGATCGCTTGACAGTCCTGACATGCTGTGCCCAAACTGGAAGACGGATTGTTCGGGCTTTTGTAGATCCTGATGCGAGTCACATCATGTACCCAGTTGCCAGACGCCAATGAAGTTGCGTACTAGGTGATGCTGCTCGCAATGCGGGCCGGCTTGTAGCCGCCTATACCTAGTGGATCCAGCAACGGAACAATCCAGACAAGTCGGTATACAGGCAGATGTGTATCCAGACTCATAGAAGAACAGTGGGCTGTCAGATAGGGCCACCGCGAGGATTTCAGCCAGGAGTACCTGAAGGCAATTATGTATAAATTTAAAGTTTTAATATTTTTAGCTGCTCTATGAGAGCCATTTTAAGTGAATCACTTTTAGCTAATCAAACAGCCCCTATCACAACAATAGAGGCATACAAATTTATGTTAAATAGCCCGTTGCAAGCTTAAAACATTCCTCAAACGTAATTTTTTTTCGGCTATGCCTAAGGTTACGTGAAATATTTTACAATATTTTATAGAGGTTGATTTGTTTAAGCCAATTTTTTTCACAGCTTGTGTTTCACTATGTATGTTTATATACGCCAAGTAAGTTTGTCTTCGACACTACAGTGACGTGCACAAGCTCTGCTTCTAAGATACAGTTGGTTGCGTATGTTTGTATACGAGGCAAAAGACTCAGCATTTTGCGCAAACGATGCAGCTGTGTCAGGGCTCTACGCTCCCACATTGTCTGTTACCGTATTAGTGGCTGCTTTGTCATTTTTGCTGTTCTCGCAAATTCACCGCTGCTTTTTGAACTAGAACTCTGCATTTGAGAAGAGAAACAGAAACTAGTTAAAAGAGAATGTTGCTTTTTGTCGACATGCATTTAGCAGGAACGACCTAATAAAATCAAAACCCAGCTGTTTGCTAAACAACAACAAACAATGGCGTCACGGGGTGGCGCTTCGTTGCACACGTGATCAGTGCTTCTCGAAGATTTTCGCCTCCTCTCTCGCGCACACATAGACATGTTTCGATATTTTGCTGGCCGTATCGTTTATGGTCTGTTGTGCTCATTTGCCTTCTACTCAACAGCGGGTACGAAAATTTTAATAGAGATTAAATAACTTAAGTAAACACTAGTGAATAGCTGAATGCCATGATTCTTCTCATTTCTCACCTTATATAGACACCCGCCGCAAAAAAAAATTACCTTTATGACAATTGTGAGCTAAAAGTCAATCGACATTTTGTTAGCTTAAAATGAAGATAAATGTGCTAAAAGAGTGAAATTCAAAAACAAAACCCGCTTATTTAAAATCTATCGCTATTTTCATCATATTTGTTCACTGCAGTTTTTCTGTAGATCAATTAACGACTGCATTCTTTCTTATTCCGCTAGAAACTAAAGTATCAAGGATAAATACGCATCAAGATTATTTTAGATTGATCACAACGTTCTCCTCTGTTGTTTTTTATCTAGCATTTTACCTTATAATCTATTTATTGAAGAATTTGTGTTTCATGTGGACTAGCCGGGATATTCCCTGGGCTGCACTTACACCTGCAAGAACGGGAATCCTCAAGATGGCACAGAATATTGGGGTAATTATGTAGATGCTACCGTGTGCGTTGTAAGTAACACTTCACAATTACTAAGATCTTGCTTACTCCTATTCCCTTCATTTGTAACCTTTAAATGGATGTACAAGGCATAACCGCGCCATACGTTTAGGGTGACTGAAGTCACCAGGCTTGATTTAAAATGGGTCATAAAAATCGACGGCTGTACGAAGTAGTCTAAACTTTTCGCCAAAGGTGTATTACACTGGTCGTCTTTTTTTTTGTTTTCTAAAATTAGAAGGCGTAGCTCCCTTTTTGTAAAATATATGGTCAAGAAACTTGCCACGGTCAACTGTGGGTGGTGACGCAGACGGCAGAGTCGAGTAGCGGGGAGATTTGGGCGCTCGTATTGATAGCTGGCACTACCTCCTTATCGCCACTGCTCGCGACCATCGTGGTTTATTAAAATGAACAGAATATTTTTGTAATGTACCTTTGATTAAAAAAAATTGAGGATAATAAAAGAATAACCTTCAGTATAAAAAAAATCGCCGTTGCATAACTACGGCGCTCTTGCTGCCGCCAGATTTCATCTGCGTGTCGTCTGCTTTCTTTCACAGGTCGGGTAGACCCACTGATCTCTATGACAATTGCTGTATCGCGTTTGCCCGCTCCGCGAACGCGGCCACTGGCGGCCACCTTTTGGGTAGAGTTATATTACCTCTTTCCAAGGTATAGCTGCTGCAACCACTATCATCCATCCATGGCAGACAGCTTTGTGGCAGTTGTGGTGGCAGGCTGCCATCAAAATAGGGTGAATGATATTTCGTGCTTGATTGAAATTGTTTCACGAAACATATTTTTGAAACCCGGCGTGAACGGCAGCCCGATCTTTGAGAACCCGGTGAAAGTTTCACGAACTCGCAGCACTGGGGAAGAGCAGCACAGCACGCATCGAAAGTCGCATCGAAAGAAGCATCGAAAGCAGACACCGGTACGGAGTCTGCATTCGATGCGAGCTGCGCCACTTTCCCCCAGTGCTGCGCTTTCGTAGAACTTTCGCCGGGTTCTCAAAGATGAGGCTACCGTTCACACCAGGTTTCAAGAATCTGCTTCGTCGAACAACTTCAATCAAGCACGAAATATCACCCACAGGACAGTGTACTAGATCTACGGCTATTTTATGGCAGCCTGCCATCATTGCGCTGTCCGCTATATTACTACGATGGGTAGAGATAATATACTGTAAACGACTTAATTTTCTCGGGCTCAAATTTTCGCGAATCGGGCCAAAGCTGAAAATTCGAAATTATTCGCGTGTTCTAATTTTCGCAAATCGAGTGTAGCTTCCGTAGCGTTCACATATTGCCCGAATTGTTCGCGGGACCTATTTTTCGCGACTCGCCTACGATTCGCGAACTTCGCGAAAATTATGTCCCCGCGAAAATTTTGTCGTTTACAGTAACTCTATCAAAAAGATGGCCGACCGTGGCCCGATTCCCGTCCATAGGAGGAGCGCTGAAACGCGATCCAGCAAATACACATAGAGATCAGTGGGTAGACCTTTCGACGCTGCTCCCGACGCCATCTATCTTAAGGTAGCGATGCAAGCGAGTTGGTTCATGACTTAAGAAAATGGAAACAGCGCGCAAAAAGACAAAGACAACGAGAGAAGAGCACAGGACAAGCGCTGACTATCAACTGAAGTTTTATTAAAAACGGCTCAAACAAGAAAACACCACACAGCCAACCAACGACGAAAACAACCAATGGCGTGTCGCTTACCATGCATCTATAAAATTGATCTCTTTTTTGTGCAGGTAAACCGAAGGCTGGCTGACGCAGTGCCCCGCGCCAGCTTTTTCGATAGCATGCGCCTCCAGCACCTCTCTCTGCACTTTTGTGCGCCCCCTGCCAACGATAGGTCTATGGAAACAGCACTGTGTCAGCAGGTGTGTAAGATATACAGATATGTTGACGATTATCTGGTGCTCTTAAGGGGTGTCGGCAGATTGTCTTTGCAAAAGGTTGTAGATGATGTAATGACCGTTTTCAAGCGCTGCCTGCCAGGCCTAAAGTTCACTTAAGAACTGCAAGACGGCCAGTACTTGCAGTTTTTGGATTTACGGCTGCAATTCACTGGGCAACATGTGTGTTGGCGCTACAACCCGCGAACCAAGAAGGAAATCCTGCCATACGATTCAGCCCACTCTAAACTTGTGAAACGAAACATTGCCACGTCATGCCTCCAAGCTTCACTGTACAGGTCCTGTCATCATTACATGCTTGACAGCTATGAAGCTCAGGTCAAGCGACTTTTAGGAGCAGGATTTCCTCTGTCCGTTTTGCTTGGCGTCTCTCAGACACTCTTGAAAAAAGTCAAGAGCGGTTCTCAGGAACCTAAAGTAAAGCCTAAACAAAGGCCTCAGGTTGTCCCATATATACATAAGGTTTCACATAATTTAAAAAAAGTGGCTAACCGGTTCAATGTGCCGATGGTTTTTTCGGCGCCACAAAAATTAGCACAACTTTGCCCGCGCGTAAACCAGGCAAGCAGTAACAAGAAGTCATGTACGGTTAAGCATGTCAACGAGTTCGTGGATTGCGTTGTGGGTGTCATCTACAAAATTCCATTGTCATGCGGACGGGTTTATATAGGACAATCGGGACACTGCGTCAACGAGAGAATGCGTGACCATGCAAATTCCCTGCGGTCAATGACAGGAGGTCACTTATACGTACATTGCAGAGACTGCCAGTGTCACCCCGTGTTCCAAAATACCTTAATCATTGGCAGGGGGCGCACAAAAGTGCAGAGAGAGTTGCTGGAGGCGGATGCTATCGAAAAAGCTGGCGCGGGACACTGCGTCAGCCAGCCTTCGGTTTACCTGCACAAAAAGAGAGATTTTATAGATGCATGGTAAGCGACACGCCATTGGTTGTTTTCGGCGTTGGTTGGCTGTGTGGTGTTTTCTTGTTTGAGCCGTTTTTAGTAAAACTTCAGTTGATAGTCAGCGCTTGTCCTGTGCTCTTCTCTCGTTGTCTTCGTCTTTTTGCGCGCTGTTTCCATTTTCTTAAGCCATCTATCAATACGCGCGCCAAACGCGCATCGCAACTCGACTTGGTCGTCTGCGTGGCCGTCCGCCGTTGACCCTGACATGTTTTTTTTGCCCTATATTTTTTTCCCAGAAAGGGAGAAACCCTTTGTAATTTCACAACCAAAATCTGAACTATGAAGTAACCTGTGACGAAAAGTTTAGATTGCTTTGTGTGGCCGCCGATTTTTACGGTGTATTTTAGATCGAGCCTGGTGTCTTCAGCCACCCTATAATATAATTCAAGATAACTGCATAACGTTTGTGGCATTTTTTTTTAATTCATTTATTTATTATTTATATTGCCAGTCTTTTTTTCAAAAGAAGATAAAAGAATTCATTTAACAAAGAAAAAGAATAACGAAGTCAAACGTGTTTTTCACCTCGTAGAAGCAGTGCGATAACTCATTTAACCTATTTGTATTAATACTTTTATATGCTCACTTAAACCTATACAATTTACATTTATCGTAAAATACTAACGCTATGAGTGCAGCTCATTTCAGCTGTTAATTTTATGATGTGGAGTGTACCATTCCATTCTGTCAAAAAAAAGACATATTTATGTGCATTTTGTCTAATAATAGAAGGAATTATCTTAATGGTTGTCATTGTTTGACAAAGTTACCTTGGATATCGCAAGTAAAGTTACGGATCCATAAGTTTTGTATAACTGGTGACTAAAAATTATTTTCTCAATCTCGACGATTTTTCAGCGCAGACATTTCTTTACTGTTGCAGAAGACCACTGATGTTCGATGTATTTATTTGTCTAACCTAATATAACTCGTATCTAAAGAACGTTGTTCAGATCTTCTTCCACGTTCATCAGTGTTGTTGAAAAACACACAAAAATAATAATATTGAGTCTAATAGAAAACTCCCAATGCAGTTAAATTGAAAGTGCAGGGAATTTCCCACAAGTTCTCACCCAACATCAAGAAGTTTGCTGTAATCATTATCTTAGTGTTGTATTTCTGTAATCTTGCAAGCTGTTAAAATATGCCCTTTGATCGATCGCAAAGTAAAACCACGATCACTGTTTCAACAAGCACGTTATTCAGTTTACAATGGGCTCCACGATTATTGTTTCCAAAATTCCGCTAAGTTGTGGGCAAG
The DNA here is from genome assembly GCA_013358835.2 of Ixodes persulcatus. Taxonomy (NCBI): domain Eukaryota; kingdom Metazoa; phylum Arthropoda; class Arachnida; order Ixodida; family Ixodidae; genus Ixodes; species Ixodes persulcatus. Next base: position 947 of record JABSTQ010008538.1, on the reverse strand, counting down.
TGTGCATAGTACAAAGCGGCGATATTTCAATTAAAGGATGCGTGAGCGTCGGCGATCAGTTTGTGACAACTATGGGGGACGTTTTTCGGTACCCTGCATGCTTTGGAGGTGAGAACAGCACCTATAATTTACATTTTTTTTTAAGCTGAGAGAAAAAAATATATTGAAGCGTTTTTAATCGTATCATATCCAAAGAATTGCGTTGGAACGCCATAAAATTTATTAAATGACATATTTTTTTTTATTTATTGCCACTTTCTTTTTACAAACAAACGTTCCAAGCTGTATTTTGTAATGGGGGGTAAAGATGTTATGTTTCTTCTCGTGTCAGTAGCAGGGTAGGCGGGAGGATTGCTTGAGCATAATTTTGATTAAACCAGTTAAATTTTAGCGTCCCTCCGTGTTGTTTGTGTCTGCTTCGTCCCGCTATTTTTTAGCTGTTTCAAAATAATTAAATGAAGCACACGTAATAAAGTTTCAAACTACTTTTCTTCACTTTCGGTTTTTGCTTGCATGCCGAAAGCTCCTTTATGTTTTCGATAAGGAATTTAGTTGCAGAAGACTGAAAACAAAAACGTTTCTGAAGCACACTGACCCCAGCATTACAATCGTGATATCCTGTAATATTGAAATATATTATTTTACAAACTACAGTTATGCGTGCTATATTCTATAGCTTAGTTACGCAAACAAACTATAATACAGCCCAAAGACAAGATATTTCTGACAGTTTTTTTTTTCACCTTAGTGTATGTTGATCCATAGGTTAAATATTCTATTTCATTAAACATGACTGAACCAGAACGAATGTGGTATTAACTAACGACTGAATAACTAGGTTCCTGCGCACAGATATGTAAATATTCAAAATTAATAGCAATGTTTCAACGCGTTATTCGTATCGCAAGCTGAGTAGGGGTGCGTGTATACTGCGAACAGATATTATG
>JABSTQ010008537.1:0-27873 GCA_013358835.2 Ixodes persulcatus | reverse complement strand
GTTGAAACTGGGGTCTTGGCAGTTTAGCTATCCCGGGTAGGTTTTCCATCAAGGGCCCCCCGAGTCAGGCAACAAACAACCCCAACCCGCGCTCCGCACAGACAGTGTCCTGCGCTCACTCGCCCAGGACGATTCAGCCAGTCGCTTTGCTTCAGGTCCTCCTTTCTTCTGACTTTCTTCTCCATCCCTCTTTTCGACCTGTCATCTTTCAGATGTAACGAGATTGTTTGAAAGTGAAACGAAATTATATAGCCCCTGGGTGTTGGAAACCACCAGGTTGTGACATGGTGATACCAAATACTTTATCCTGAAAATATCTCACTCCGTAAAATCCAATGGCTTGGCACGAATAGGCTTCGCGTGGTTTACACGACTGGATGAGCAGCAGCCTCAGGGTTTTTTCCTTTGAATAGACCGATCTCACCAATCAGTTTCGTAAAGCCGCCGCTGCCGCAATGCATCGAGGGAATTTTAGTTTTTCTGCATAAGAGAGAACCCCGCTGGAACTTTGCGCGTGACGAGACGACACGAGCCGTCTCGTGCACTGGCGGCTGCCTCCTCTGAACTAAAGTTATGGCGGCGTCAAGCATGAGTGCAACGCTTAGTCAGATCGGTCTATTGGGACAAATGATGGCAACAATAGATGACTGTTTTCATCCATGGTTGCGAACACCTGGAGCATTAGTCGAGACAGCTGCCTCTACTGCCTCGGCAAACCCGGTATCTCGGTGTGCCCACGGCAGCCCCCACCCTTTGCGCGACATGACAGCTCTACGGCATGGACGGTGTAATCCTTTGGCGTTCTCTCAGATACGTGTTGTCTACACCGCTAGTAGAGCAGCATTTGGCACCGCGGGTGAGCTGGCGTAAATGAATGAAATAGGTACTGTCCCTGGTGAAATATTCGATGACACCGTCAACTGGCGTGCTTGCAGCCGGGCTTGCAATGGCCGTTGTGAGGTGACTCGCATCCCAAACGTCCGAAGATGCCTCTGTCACGTTTCGATGACCGTGTTTGATGTGCTTGCAAGAATGGGGCATTTAGAATAGAAGATATAGCAACTTATTCAATATAGATATTAAACATATTCTTAAATGAATATGTATCATGCTTGTAATTTAATTTTATTATCACTGCAGAGTCATAACGAAAATTGACAACAAGATTTGAATGTTTTCTTTTTTTTACGTTTCCTGACATCGCAATTTATGGTCCCAGATGCATCAACAAAATACATACGTAAAGTTTCGAAAGAACGCCACCCCTGAGAGATCGCCCATCGCGTTTTTCTGGCTAAATATCTGCAACGTAAAAATTCCGAAAATTCGCTACCCCCCCCCCCCCCCCCCCGATTTTCGTCGGACGTCACGCGATGTCCGACGGCAATCGAATCTATCGCGCAATCTGCTGTACCGGCACGTCTGACAAGCGAGTTCATAGCGGGTTCCCGCGTTTTTGTCCGTGATCTGCGCGCGCGATATCGGCGAGCTCCGTAACCCGCGAGTTGATCCCCCGTGTATTTTTCACCATGAATTGCGAATCTTCTGCGTCCGCAATCTGCGGTATCCGTTTCCGTGACATAACGTTTGTAGCGGATGCCCGCGTTTTGTCCGCGATCTGCGCGCGCGATATCGGTTCCCTTGACAGGCAAGTTTGTAGCGGGCTTCCGCGTGTTTATTGCACCATGAAACTTGAGTCTGCTGCGTCCGCGATTTGCGGTATTCGTTCCCGTGAAATGCGAGCTCTCGGTGGGTTTCCGCGGGTCCTTCGCACGTGAAAGGCGAATCTGCTGCGTCCGCAACCTGCGGTATCCTCTCCCGTGACGCAGGAGTTGGTAGAAAATTCCCGCGCGTTTATCGCATCGTGAAACGCGAATTCGCGGTGTCCGCGATTTGCGCTATCAGTTCCCACGTCACGTGATTTGTAGCGGGTGCGTGCGTTTAGCATTATTTTTTGATAAAGTTTCGCTGTGGCATGTCCAAAGATAGCCCACGCCATGTTTTTTCACAATTTATCTTTTAATTTTTTTTTAAGGGGGGGGGGGCGCTGTTTTGGTACTTGAGTAGGCCTATACTTCGTTTCAGCTTCGGTCCGAGCGCGGCCGATGTTATGAGCCGAAGGGCCAATCAAACAGCGCAAAAAAGCGCAACGTGATGGCGTGCTCTCTGCAGTTGATAGGACCAGCCGGTATTCGCCGTCTCTCTGTGCGCGCTCCTCCGCCGGCTAGCCCTACCAACCGCAGAGAGCACGCCATGACGTTGCGCTTTTTGCGCTGTTTGATTGGCCCTTCGGCTCATAACATCGGCCGCGCTCGGACGTAAGGTGAAACGAAGTATAGTTGCAAGTTATCACTTTAAAAGTTTGGGCCTATACAGCCTGAACTAATTGTTTTTAGAGTGCAGCTCTTAGGCGCCCTTTCCGGGTTGAGCGGAGTTGGCGTCGGCGTAACTGCGCGTTGCATTTTGGGGCGTTTCCCATAATGACGCCACATGTGACTTCACCTGTGACGTCATGAGAGTAAACTTTTCCCGCTAAATTTTCCGGGAAAATATTTCGCTAAATTGGAGGGAATTTTTCCGCTAAATTTAGCGGGAAAAGTTCCCCGCTAAATTTAGCGTAACAGTTTGACGTGACGTCACGCTCAATTTAGCGAAAAAATTTAGCGGAAATTTTCTGCTAATTTTTCAAGGAAATTAACGTCACGCGACCTCAACATCAGTTCAGTTTCCCGCTAACTTTAACCGGAAAATTTTCGCTTAATTAGCGGGACAATTTTCGCTATATTCTCCGCTAAATTTACCGGGAAACGTTCCCTTATTTAGCGGAAATTAAGCGAAATTTTCCCGCTAAATGGGAGGGGTGCAGGAGAGGAGAGGGGAAGGTACGGAGAGGGGCGGATGCAGGAATTTACTGAGGAGGGGGGGGGGGGGGTCAGGTGTTGGTCCGCGTACCATATCTTTAGGAACCCCCTCCCCCTCCCCTCGTTTTACGCCCTAAATTTTACACATGCAGGAATAAAGAGGGGGGGGGGGGGTCAGGACATCCGGACCCCCCCTCTAAATCCACCCCTGGTACGGAGGGGGAGCAGGGACATACCCTCCCCTCCATACCCTCTCGTCCTCCTCCTGAAGAGCTGCGCTCTAATTCGGCATTACAGAGAATTGTAAACGTCTTTCATTTATTTTTTTAATTGTGATTATAGCAGAAAATAGCATGTAACGCTATTTCAGCGGTTGCTGCTTCTGAACACAGGAGACTGAATCGGAGCAATTGCAACTTGAAGATGTATTGAGATTTCAGCTCCTCGTCAGACCATGGCCAGGTGTGGAAATGAATCCACAATCCTTTGGTGGGGCGTGCATGTTGGGATATACAGTGCAACTTCGAAATTTGTGTTTGCGTTGCAATATCAAAATGTTGAAAAAGTTTTTCGTGTCCAGCCAGCCTAAAACATTTCTGTTTGCTACATTGTTAGAGATTTGACATTTTGTTTTGTTTTTTAAATTGCGATTTAGAACTGCCGTGGGCCACACCGGAGCCCACCGCCGAGCGCAGCACTTTATGCGGCAAGCACCAGGAAAAAGACGCGAAAGAGGGTTAGCAGGCAAGGCCCATAATGTAATCAATGCCGCCAGCCCGACAGCCCACAAGACCACGTATAGTATGCAGAAAACCAGTTGTTATCGTTAACCTGTCTCGATCGCGACATGCTGGCAGAAGTGGGGTCCAGTGTTGCCCATAGCAAGAACAAAGGCTATTATAAATTTTATAGAGACGAGTGAGCACTGCTGTATGATCTTCTGACATTCGTATTGCAGCCACGGACAGTTTGTCCGGAATCCTTGAATAGACCCTTTTCAGAAGTGTGCGCCATCTATACGAAGTTCAACCTTAAGCTGAGACTATATAGTTGATAGTCCAGTGCTTGAAAAAGACTCCTTTTCAGATTTACATTTCCACAATGTTTCAAAACTACCTACAAGGTTGTTTTAAAAGGCTTAATTATTTTTTAAAGGAAAATATTCTTTTATAGGGATATGAATATCAGGCTTGGAAAATAAAATAATACAAACAATTGCAACCTGAACACTTTGTCTCCATTAGAGTCACTTTATATACAAATGGTATAGTTTTGGTCGCAGTGCCTTAAAGGGGTAGGGAAACGAAATTCCAGCGCTCATTTTTTAGCTTTAAAGGGATTGTCCGGTCAAATTTTGTATCCGAGAAAACAATTAAATATCATTGTTATTGTCTCGAGACGCATCGTACGTGCAATATCTGAATTTTATATGCCCCTCTGCGTGAGTAATTGAATTTATACTGCTCCAATCGCGTTCTAGCATAAACGCTGCTTTCGTTGGCAACATTGGAGCTTTGACGTCACAAAACACAAAGCGAGCATTTCTGTCTCGTCGTTTGCCTGCGAGTGAACGCCGCAGCGCGCTTCCTATTTGTTGTTTTGCTCGACTTGTTTCGTGGTTGGGTGAGATTTTTGTTGCGCGGTTGGGTGCCACAGCTACCGGGCAGCAGCACATGCGAGCCGACATGACGTTCCACACTTTTTCGCGAGACATACAGTGACGAGCAAAGTAGATCGTCGCCGTGCGTAGGGACTGGGTTCCCGTCAAGATCGAGATCCCGCTTATGCAACAATCATCTCACAGAAGAGAGCTACGAGCTGAGCTCTAAGCGAACAGAAGGCTCGTAAGCTGAGGTGTGAGGCTGTGCCAACGATATTAAACTACGTCCATCCACTCCTCGCCCAAATCGGATCAATCAATTTGATTTTCCAGCGAAACCGAAACAAACAACTAGGCCATCTGGAAAAGATACCAGAAGTTCTATTTAGCACGCGTGCAGCTCGATTCTATTTGACTCGCGTGGGAAAATGGAGCGTGACTACGATTCACCAAGCTCGTCCAAGTCAAGTGACGACATGCATTTGAACGATTCGCCGTTTGCCTTCGACCCGCGGACATCGCCCCTGAGGGAACGACCCGCAGCCTCATCACCGATCCAGCGGATCCGCCGACATGTGTACCCAGATGCCGCTTCGTGTACCTAGGTGCCGCTTCAGAAGTTCAGAGGCAAAAAATGCATCCTTTGCTTTGCAAGCGCCCCTAGTTCGATCGGTGGCTGTCGCAGTTGTGTCGTTGTTTGCGCAAAACGGCATACGTTTGATCGAAGCTTATGGCTGTCTGCGAGTAATATCCTGCTAAAAGGCGTGACTTTTTTGCACATGCTTGGGAATTGCATTAAAAGAACAGTATTTTAGTAGGGTACAGCCTAGGAGACTATATAATTCGAAACAAAATACCAGACATTCATCGACCTACGCTTGTTATCCCGACCATCCGACAACCTTTGCGTTTTGTGACGTCACGCAGCACCTACGGATGTCAGCCATTGACACTGTCGAAATTCGGGGTGCAGTTTCGTACCTACGCTCATGAAAGGTTTAATTAATAACGGAGATCATATATCAAAATAAAAGTGACGTTTTTCTACATGAAGGCACCCTCGACGCAACGAGCGCCAAAATTTAAGTACTTCCGGTTTCGACCGGACAATCCCTTTAATGTGTTGCATGTTGCACCATAACCTCATAACACAAGTCTTGCGTTGAAAGGCACAAGCAAACTAATTTTAAAACTAATAAACAATCTTTCAATGTGCACCTGGTGGATGCATGCGGAGCCTATTTGGAGGTTGGGGAACTTAGCAACGTTGGGGAACTTGCTACGTAGTCGTGACGTAGCAGATTCCTTCAGAGCAGCTCCGCGCTCTTTGGAATTTCAACATTTTCCTTCATAGCTTTGCTCGTCAACTCACAAATCGCGCAGAACCAACAGTCTAAGAAGACGGAAAGGAGGGACTCCCCTCTTTCTCGGACCCTCGTTTGTGCGCCCGGATAAGCCATTCTCCCCCTAGAAGATTAGCCAGTCGCTCAAAACTCGGACAAAGGTTGCTTTCCCCACCCCGTTCAGCCCTAAGTTGACAGTGCTGTGGAAGCTACGTGCTCCTTGGGCCAGCCACACGCTCGTCACCCCACGTGTACTTCGAACGGCTCGGTTGTAACGCGTTGACGCTATTGACACCAGCAGAACGCTGACAACGCCACCAAGGGCAAAGCTCATAACTAAGCCAGCCTTGCTACTTCACGAACGCGGGAAATCTTTTCTTTCTGTTTTTGCTTGCGTCGGAATCCCATGACGCATCGCGCTCTCCGTTCGCTTCTCTTCGAGCGTTTGTTCGAGTGCACCGTTTGGAACGAAAAATATGGCCAATCGTTCAAAATACAAACGTGCGATTACATTTACGGTTATTATCCGTCATGCTTGACTCATTTCCGAACGAAATTTGAATATTTCAATTTTTGTTTCCGTGCTGCTTATGTTCTGAGCTTCCTACTCTGCTTATATGAAGTGTCCCCATGATTGAAAAGTGCCAACCTTTTGTTGTGAACAGAGAACTGAAATATTTATGATAAGTTAATAGGCGTGTATATGTCCTCTTCATGCAGTACATAAAAAAACTCGGCTATGCTATAGTCGGTTACAAGTTAAAAGGTAGGAGAAGCTCCTCCCACAAGCGTGGTGCGCCGGTTTCAAATCCCTCCGCAATCGAAAGAAGAGTTCACTGGAAACGCTCCTTGTTCCGCTTCAATGGATAGATAATGCCACAGAGTGGTGCCAACTTGTCTCCGACCCCTACTTTTTAAGAAAGCGACCTTTGTATTCATCGGAGATGGAACCGAGCCCCTGAAAGCAGCCTTTGTATCAATCGGAGGGGAAGCTAATCCCCGAAAGTCGTCTTTGTTTCCATCGGAGGGGAAAGACTCTAATCTCCCTCTCGTGGCTTCCACAATTCTAAGTCAAAGTCGAAAGATAAAGCAAATATGTACAGAAAGGCACGACCCTCCTCGCGCGTTGGCCGCAACGTCACGGAAACGATGGGACGCTATTGGATGCGGAGGTGGCGGAGGGATATATGATTCCCTTTGAGGGGCATTTGCCGCTACCTTCTTGACTTGTAACCTACTATAGTTTTTTTTTTTTTTTTTTTTAATCTCCTTGGCATCGCTTCCTTTCAAATGGAGAAAACGGATCACTGCATGTGCTTGGCACCGACGGGCGGTGCTATTTTTGTTTCGACTCGCTAGCGGCTTTCCGAGCTACTATTCACCGCATTCGGTGGGAGTTGGTACCACGAGGGCGCCACAGTATTTGGTGCCCCAGTAGACTTCCGGTGGTGTATTTATTTCTTCTTCAGCAACACACAGCGATCGAAAAAAAGATTTACGTTCGGAGAGGTACCTGTAATAGGTTTGTAAGAATCTGCGCGCTTTGTAGAACGTAGTCCAATAACAAAAGGATGTGTGACAAGAGGAAAAGAAGAGGAAAACCGGAAGTGCGCAGGGGTCCGCCGATAGTGGGCGGCAGCGAGCTTGTTTGCAAACAAACATCGGTGAATAGCATGCGAAGCTTATACTGTGCGGAAACTAGAGGGATGCGCGCTCATGCTGATGCCAGTTTTGTTCCGTTTTTTTCTTTATTTTGTTTGCCGATAATACGAACTTTATGAACGCCCCTCGTACACAAATTGGTAGGTGGGCCGGTTGGAGTAGAAAGTCGCGGAGGTGTTGTGTTGAAGTTCTTTGTGCCTTGTTGTGCTGCTGACATGTATGTGCCTGTAACAGTGTATGTTGGTTGGTGTTGTGTATGTGTTGGTGTATGAGTGGTTGTCCCGTAAAATCTTAAAAATAAAAATAAACATTTTTTGCGCTTCTGCGGTTACTTTTACACTTGTTAGGCGGCGGAAGCTGCCGCCTGATTCAAGAAGCTGAACATTGAGCAGTAATGAATCTATTGACTTACAAACAGCTGGCCTGCGTCTATGGGGCCTGAACGCGTCTCCGACTGGTGTGTTACCACGTCCAAAAAAGGGTCCCTCGAGTTTCCGCCTGATAACGTCGTAGAAGGTTCATGCTGTCGCCAGTCGCCATCCTGGCGGCATCCGAACAGCTGTGGTGTATGTGGCAGACGCCTGTTCCGCTGCAGGTCACTCTCTAGTGTGGCAGTCCACTGAAGCTTCGGCAGCCAGAAGTTGAGATGCCGTGACGACAGCGACACTCACGTTTGGTTGTGCTACTCGCAGCTTCTTGTTAGCATTTCTACGACCAACCACCAGGATCGCGACATGCAACAGCATGACGCTTCGACTTCTGTGACGTCATTTGTTGCCACTCCGAGACTACTCACCATTCGAAGACGCGCTCTAGGCACCATACTGCGGCCCATCCTTCATACCTCTTAGGTCGGTAACAATCGTAATTATTGTGCCACTAAGCCACCTAAATGCTCGTTCTGTCTCCAAGAACTGAGAATGCAGGCACGCACGCGCACGAATGGATAGCCACGTCGGTAGAGGTAAGCAGAAACAAAAATATATAGAGAAAAGACATAGCGGTAGCGTTGGGCGCGAGCTGAACGCTTCACGCCGGTGTCGACGAAGGTGCCCAGCGATTCATCGCCGGAAGCGACAAGCATACGTTGTGCTCAATAACGTCAGCATGCCCATTCCTCGCGTAACAATTTCTTTTATTAGTATTTTTTACTGGCGGTAAAAATAAGTCAATATAGCGAAATGCCAACGGGTCAATCGCGGCGATTCCGGCACACACACTGCCGTCCTTATTGGGGAGGAATCGAACGGTGGCGCTGGCTAGCGGCCGCCGTCGGAACTATTCTGCAGGAATAACAATCCCGCCGCTAGTATTCGTTCAGCCACGGAGTACGGGGACTTGAGGCTCGTGAAAGGTATGTGGATAATATTTATCTGCTCGAAAAGCATCTGCGTAGGGGTAGCATAGTCCCTGCTTGTCTCACCTTGCTTTAAATGTCGCCGCATTCTCGTTGGAAGCAAACAACCAACCCACGTGTAGGCGCTCGCGATCGGCCGCGTCGCTCCGGCTGCGCGCGCCAGGTCGTGCGTGACAGACGCGGTGTGGCGATGTTTGTGCGCTTCCTAGGTTGGAGAAACCGTATTCACGAAACACACGCATTGCTTTTCAGTGTCCCTGTCCCTTGCAACATCATCATCCCATCGGCGAGAGCAAGAGGTGCCTCGTTGAAGACGAGGACGTGCTGAAATGTGATCATGTAATCGAGCGCAACGCGTCGCCCCGGAAAATTTTCACCAAAACATCAGCCAAAATAGCCATTACATTACGTTTTTCTTGAAATGCCAAAATACAGAACACACCGGTGAACATTATAATGTAGAATGTGGCTAATTAGACCGCATATTGGCATTAAACGCCACAAGATGTCTTTTTCAGTTTAATTTATCGGTTATTCAAAGGTGCACGGTTCACGATGAAATATCAATGAGTTCTGCACGACAAGAACTTAGTCATACACACATTTGCATTGCTCAATGGAAATTATTGGAATCGCAGAATGCTTCACAGAATTGCGTAAATATCACAATATCGAACTGATACAGCTACCTAATATGTTCCTGTGTAAAAGCTAGCCTGGAATAAATAGTGATCAAATGATGGCAGTACCTCTCGGTGGCTTCCGAAGCCTTACGATCCGGTCGTGTGATCCCTTCGGAAATTCTCCGACGGAACGGCGCTGCGTAAACAGTACCTCCTCTTGTGCACTGTTAGAAATAGGGTGGGGATATTTTGCCGGCAGCCGGCACAACCACTCGGGAAAAAAGATTTCCGGGAGTTTCGGACGGCAATGATTATTCTAAAAAGAAATATAATAATCGCCAAATGTTTTTACGAAAAAAAAAAAAAAGTTCGTCACTTTGATTTGACCTGGGACCCACGGCACGTGAAACGGACACCTTTCCACTACGCTACTCGCACAACTAGGAGTTCCCGTTTTGACTATGCCTTTTACACGAAACCCAATGAAAACAACTACAGCAATTTTTTTTTTGCTCGGTTTTGTTGTGCCGGTTGCCGGCAGAATATTTACTACTTATAAAATACAATGTCGATGCAAGCGTGATTTACACGCGTACATGCCTCGTCCATTAGCGTAGTTTGCTTGAAATGGCATAGCTTGAAAAGTGACGACCACACACCACATCGTGCGCAGTCAACTTTCTTCCCTACTCTTACTATCCACTGCGATTTGAGTTGTTTTTCGGCAGGAAAGCGATGAAAACTGAATCCAGGCTCTAAAGCATGCGCTGAGCACTGCGGTACGCAAGAAGAGCGTACTATATTCTTACAACCCTGCAGGGAACGCGGCAACAACACGGCAGCCAACGGCAGTACACTGGAACGGCGGAGTTGTTTTCCACGCAGGCGGTATTTGTTTTGGTGAACGCAGCGCCCCCTATAGTTCGATCTCCTCGCCAATTATAATCTCGCCAACTTCCGCTAATTCTCTTCGTCCATCGCTGGATTTTTTTCTGATATGGTACTCACTTTTCCTTCAGTGGTGCTTGACGTGCTTGCGTTAGCGCCGGCAGTATCCATCGTTCGTGGTTCGGTTTTTTCGGATTTGGCTCGGCTACAACACCGGCAGTGAAGTGGTCTTCTCAAACAGCTCGCTCCCCCCTCAAGGCCCGTGAGAGCGTTTCTGAGCGGCCATTGGCGGCGCCCTCAGAGTGATTTGACAGGACTCGGCAAAGTTTCAGCAAAAGCTCGCTCCAGAAGCAGTTGTGCGCGCACTTTTTTTAGATGCGCGCGTGCTTTTCAGACTCGTTCAGACGGCGCAACTATTCGCGAAACTACATTCGCGACACTAGATGCGCAAAAAAAATGCATCGTGTGAACGGGCCTTAAATGAAATGGGCGCCATGAAATGCATTCTGCCATTTCAGATTCCGCCACGTATGCGAAAACATTTAAATGTTTTTTATCACTTGCAAAAATCATTTTCGCAATCAAACAACGCTTGTTGGAATGGTTTGGCTATATTGTGTTTCAAAAACCACCTCGGTGGCTCTTAAGTGCAATGATATTAAAACAAAACACAAAACATTAAATCGTCTCAGTGTCTCTGAGCCATCGCGCTGGCCCATGAATCCATATTTGTCGGGCTTAAATATCGGCCGAGGTGCCCGCAATTCAACGGAGGCCAATCTGAGATTTCGGTTGCACGTCAAAAGATCTCTAGGTAGTGAAAATAAACCCGCAAATTTTTTTTATTGGGGCGTGTTAAGTGATTTTTGTTGGTTTGGCTTGTGAAACCCTAAGGTCTGAATATTTGCTTTGCGTAAGTTCGCAATTCGGAGCGCAGCCAACGCTACGGGCTCATGAAGCCACTGAAGCAGCGCCAAGAGCGCGAGGTCAAGCTGTTCGTTCTCTTTCTGTGCCTATACGGTTGAGCTAAACTAGAGCCACTGAATAAGCTACACTTTATACACATCTTGGTACTTAAACTGATGGTTGTCAGTTATCTGAAGCTTTATTTGAAATCACAGGAAACGCTTTTCCGTCCTCCACAAATGTTTAAACAGTTCGCGACAAAGCAAAGCAATATTATGTGAGCTTCCAGACGCCAAAACTAATGCTGAGGAAGTCGCACTTTTAAATCATGACGATCGGCAGTTGCGTTTGATTTGTTACTAACAACCAGGATGGCGCCGCCCACAACAATATCGGGGGAAAAAAGCGCCGATACTCTAAGCGTAGCTCATTTGGTTTAGCTCACAGGCTAAACCAAGTACGATGGGGGATCGTTTAGCCGACTGTGTTGGGGCCGTACCTCGGCAAACCTCACTCATGAGGGCCCTCACTCACCCTCATCTTCACAGGTGAGGTGAGGGTGAGTGAGTTTCTGAACCAGAAAAATTCATAAGTGTGAGGGTGAGTGAGGGCCGTGAGGGCTGTGAGGACCGTGAGTGCGTAAGGGCCGTGAGGGCGGTGAGTGCGTGAGGGCTGTGAAGGCCATGAGTGCGTGAGGGGCGTGAGGATGGTGACTGGCGTGAGGGCCATGAGTGCGTGAGGGGTGTGAGGGCAATGAGTGCGTGAGGGGCGTGAAGGCGATGAGTGTGTGAGTGGCATGAGGGGTGTGAGGGCCGTGAGGGTGGTGAGTGCGTGAGGGGTGTGAGAGCCATGAGTGCGTGAGGAGCGTGAGGGCAGTGAGTGCGTGAGGCCCCCTTCAGACGGAGCAACTTTCTCAGCAATTTCGATGTTGATAGCGGGTTGTTCCCTACCTTTCCTAGATTGACACGAGTTGCTGAGATCGGGTCCGGCTCGAAACAAGCGAGAAACTCGGAGAAATTTGAAGACGTTTGAAGCGGCTGCATCCAATCAGGGACGCGATATTTTCACGTGATACCTCGTGCCGGTGATGATAACAACAAAAAAATTTGTTCTGGTTTTAAATTGGTCGTTTTTGGAAATAAACTGTTTCAGAAAGATGCATTAGTATTCTAAACGAGATTTAAATGCATAAAAACACGTATATATCGCGTAATTGTGTGTCTAAATAGTGCGAGAAAATAAAATTTCGTGATGAGGGTGGCAAATTGCAGCAATTGGTTGCTGCCTGTGAACGCGTGTGGCCCGTGTGGCTGGTGTTGCGACGTCACGTTTCTGGGCGAGATTGTCCCATCTGAAGCGAGCCTGAGTGGCGTGAGGGCCATGAGTGCGTTAGGACCGTGAGGGCGGTGAGTGCGTGAGACCATGACTGCGTGACGGCCGTGAGGGTGGTGAGTGCGTGAGGGGCGTGAAGGCCATGAGTGCGTGAGGGGCGTGAGTGCCGTGAGGTTCAGTGAGAGCGAGTGAACGGCTGAAGGTGAGTGTGACTGTGAGGATGAGGGTGAGTGAGGGGCTGAAGGTGAGTGTAGCTTTGAGGGTGAGGGTGACTTTGGCTGTGAGGGTGACCTAAATTGCCGACCTCTGGAACTTGTGGCACCGCAGATCATAGCACGTGGAGAAATGCTCGAGCGCGAGCTCCGTTCAAAGCACGGAGTTCACGCTGCAGAACCTGTAGGGACTAACCGCTCATTCACACTGGAGCGCATCCGCGTTCGCAAAGCGGTTGCAAACGGGGTTGTATAAAGATCCAGTACGATTGCACGCGCACTTGATGTCATCGAGTGCGCGTGCAATTGTACTGGATCTTTATAAAACCGCGTTCGCAACCGCTTTGCGAACGCGGATCTGCTTCCAGTGTGAATGAGCGGTAACTCCTCTCGATGTGTTCGCGTTGTCTTTCAAATAACCTCAAAGGTGCCAGTGCACGAGGCCCGTTTCTCGAGCGGCCCTTGGAGGCAAATAGCGGCGTAGCACTAAAATGACTGTCCAGACTGGCCCTTGAAAGCGAATGGCGGCGGAGCACCCGCTCGTGGCACGTGTCTTGCGCTTTCCACAACAATGGTTGGCGGTACTTGTAAAATGTAAAAAACGCCTTTATCGAGGGGCTTAGCAGGGATCCTGGATTCAGTCGCCCATATGCATCCTACCGTGGTGCGATCGTGCACCACATATACTGCGTAATGCACGTTAAAGACCCCGAGCTAACAGTTGTACTGGATGATTCCACGTCAGTTCATGCAATTGTGGTCCGGATCAGAATTTTGATCTTTTTGTTAAAAATATATATAAAAGCCATGCTCTTGGGAGGAACATTCAGCTATATATGAACGCCGTGACATTTGGTTTGGCTAAGATATAAAATAGAGAAGCTCGAGGCGTGGAAATTAAGAAGATTTTACGTTGCAATTTTGAACAGTCGTGATTTCCTCATCGAAGCTTTCACGTCACCATACCTTTTTAATACATTTTAAAAAATATATACAACACACACACAAAATGAAATATATCAATATAAATATTCTTATGCAAACAAAAAAATCAACCATGGCATAAAAACGCGTTTTAGAGACATATTCACAATTTTTTTTTTACAAATAAACCATCTTTCATAGAACTTTACAAAACTTATCAAAATGCGCGTTTTTAAATATTATTTACGAATATGTAAACATTATATGCCTACACTTAATTGTATTTGTTTTATTAACGCGGAAATGCAGCTGAGTTTACCAAATGTGGCAATATTGGGCATCGATATTTAAAAAAAACTCCATCTTTTATTTTTTTAACTCCCCTTGGCACTTTGCAGTGACTTGAACTAAGCTGCGATAGAAAAACATTCAGTAACATATGACCTCCAAACGGGGAAAGCTACGACAAACCTTCACTCGGAGCGAACCGACGTCTTCGCCATAGCGGCTTTGCCACATAGCACCAGACATTTTGAGCGTTAGTTATGGCATGTATTTTATATTTTTTAAATACTTTTTTTCAAAAGGGGCGAGTATAACTGACGCGAGAAGAGACTTTGAGCTGGAATACCATTAATTAGCTTACAATTCACAAAAACAAAACGCCCCCCCCCCCCCTCTGCAAATTCGCTAACCATGCATACATAAGCTTAAAACTCTCCGTTGCGCAAGTGGTCATGTATACATCCGGCCTCTCGGCATATAATGACTTCCACGGTTGAGATGCCTGGATTCCTCTCACAGGTTTTACGGTGGTCCACTCTGCTTGCTTCACCGTACGAAACTCTCGTTCTAAGCACGCGACCGTTGGCATGCAGTGAATACTTATAATTGGCGCCGAGATGATTGGTAGCTGTCAGCTGGTGGAGTTTTTCTATCAACCCAGAGTTAGAATGTTTTCTTCTTTCTTTTGTAAGCAATCAGGAGACAACTTACACTAAATCTGATGGTAATAAAGTATTATGAGCACTCAAACATAACGGCCTGAGCAGTACATCTGTACAAGCTTTAGCATTTGATGCACGCTTAACTTTTGATACGCTCAACGCTAGTGTAAAGTGTAGGGCTCTTTCAATCTTAATCAGCGTACCATGTGCGTGCTTACACTATATTTTATACAACATCAAACCCTACCCTTTTGCATCTTTTTCATTTTTGCACACCACTGCTTGCGCGCATAAATGACCAAATTAAGACTGGTACAGGATGTCACCAAAAAATGTACAGGTATTTTTTACTGCAAAAATAAACTACGTATCGCCTAATGCTCATTCTCCGCCCAAAGGTAGCGCTAGGTCACAGCCAGATGCCGAAGTTTCATCCCGAAATGACACCTTATTCAAAAGTTATAAGTGATTTTCTAAAAATATCTATGGGAAAATGGAGCCCATTTTTGCCAGTTTTCGCTTTCTGGCGCCATAGCGCCCCAAGTATTCGAAAACTCCGTCGGCCACCATTTTCCCATTGAAATTTCCAGAAAATCACTTATAACTTTTGAATAAGGTATCGGATCGGGCTGAAATTTGGCAACTGTTTGTGACCTCTAGAGCTACCTTTGGGCGGAGAATGAGCGTTCGGCGATGCCTAGTTTATTCTTGCAGTAAAAAAAAAAAAACGTAATTTTTTTTTTGTGACACCCTGTGCATCGCTTAAACTATGTGCAAACGCTATCCACAGACCCATAATCTTTGCCTGGTCAGTCATTGCATTTATCACTGAATTGGTATTAAAATTAATTCTTATCATTTATTGCTGTGAGCTAATTTTTAACCTTGGCATTTTTTATTATGACTCTCGCACCAGTCCTACTTTGGGTTTTCCAAACTCAACATCTAAACCTGAGTGTCATTTTTTTTGTGTTTTCCAGTCTCGTGGTTTTGGTCAAAATAAACACCTAGCTACCTAAATGAGACACCTGACCGCCCAAAATAGTTATTTTTTTCTTTTTGAGGTAGTTAATTCCTCAAGCTAGAATTTTGGAAACCCATGTGTATAACGTCATCACGTTTGCCTGGAAATCCACCAAGATCCAAACACATGCACGACAAAAGGGCCGGCCCTTCATATTGCCGCCCACAGAGCCGAGAAAGCAACGCTGGGTCACGGACTTCTAGAAGATTCGTGTTCATTCTTGCACCAGACGTAACTTTCGCCCTGCTTTCTTGTTCTCGAAAGTGCAAGTTCATCCTTGCCCCGAGCGCGTGACGCTTGAACCTTCTTTGCCGAACTTTCGAGATGGTGACGCACTGTAGTAGATAAGCAGCTGCCAGCGACCTTGTCGAGTCAGTCTCGCTGTCGCTCTCTGTTACGCTGCCGAATCGCCGCCTGCTTTTCTGCTGCCTCGACGCTCTTTATTTTATTTTTTTGTTTGGCACAAGTTCGCCGATTAAACCTTTATTTTTCAGTTCACTGTTCGTCCTCTCGTCACCTTCATTCGTGTCAATATAAATCTGATAACATTGAAATATGTGTAATCGACCTCTGAAATCTCCGATAACGGCGCACAGGCAATTTTATATTTTTCAACGCGTCAGTGGTTTTGTTGTGCCTATGTCTCGCCATTTGGCTCAAGACAATTTTCGCGTTTTGTTCTGACCACATTTGATGGAGACGAGAGCTCGGAGCGTAGGCCATTGGGCCCCTTCCACGAGAACTGGCGCAGCCGTGCGCGTTACAAAGAAAGCTCGTGCTGAGAAAAACAAGCGAAGGATGGATGTCGAATTCCAGATATAAAAAATACCCCACTGTATCGAAGCGCCACCACACACGATTTCTTCCATTGATGTACAGGCCTGGAAGGCGATCCCACTACAATCCGTTGGTTCTGAATCACACTAACCAAGGGTGGGGTTGCACCTTAAAGCCGGGGTCACACTGCTTATACATCATTCAAAAGGCAGTCTGCATAAAAATGCGAACCCGAGTCACCGCGAGATCCTTGTTTTGAATGCTGCATGGCAATGAGTTCAAGGAAATAACTTTGCAAGTGGCGTTCGAACCAGGGATATTGCGGTGACCTGTGTTTGCAGATTGTGTTTTGTGTGATGTATGAACAGTGTGACCCTGGGTTAATGGTGCCCTGAGGAGGCTTTGGAAATCACTTAAATATCGCAATAACTCACTCTGCTGGCTCTAAGCATCTTAGAAATCTCTAAATCATGACGATACGAGGCCGATTTTCCTATTAAAAAAGCAATCAAAGATCGCAACACGCCGAGGTCATCTCTGGCGATGGGAGGAGATCCTTCCGAAACCAGTGCCACTGCCAGCCAATAGCAAGCAAAGGATCCTCGCGCCTCGGACCGGTAGAACCGCGAAGAAATTCTCAAATGCACGCGCTCGTTGCCCATACAGCCCGGACTACGGCTCAACCCAGCGAGCGCGCGCTCGAGAGCTGACGGCCGGTCACATCACTCCCGCGGAAAACAAAAAAAACCAAACGAATCATAGTGCGTTTTCTGTTAGGCGATTATATCAGTATTATGTTTACTCTAAGTAAAAAATTCCCTATTTTTGATTACTCTTATATTTTTATCATCTAAAACACATACACATTTCGTTATAACAGGGCTTCCAATCTCAACGAAATGGCGCGTTTTTATTGGTCGTATACCGTCCTGGCTGCCGGAACAATGTTCCTACCATCACCGGAGATGACCTTGATGTGCTTTTTAAAACAAATTGACCGCACAACGTTATCATGTATGGATTTCTTGGATGCTTAAAGGGGCAGTGCAACGATATTCAATTGGAATGTTTTTCACTTTACACGAGCTTACTGGCACTAGTGGGACTCAAGTTTACTCGCACGCAACGCCACTGGCCAAGAAACTCCTTTGTTGCGGTGTAATTTCAGAGACAAAAGCGATCATTTTCATTCAATCTCTCCTTTGTAAAATTTGATGACGTAAATTGGGGATCGCAGTAAAGTGGGGACACCCATATGACGATATTTGAATGCTGTTCATAGATTAGACCCGAGCATTGCGTGGGCACTCGATTTGGGCTCGTGATAATTACTAGCTCGAGAACCATTCGGGTAGTGGCCCGTGTCCAATCGCTGCAACGACGACAATAGCCGAGCCATAACAATGTCTGGAACTCAGCGCGTGTCCTGTGCTTTGCCGACCCCAGCGCGTGGCTATGATCAACATTGGCGGCATATAATCGGCTGCAGATCACGTGGCCGCTTGTTCTGGCTGGGAGTTGAGGGGGTGAACTAGAGTGCCTTCATACACACGCGCGCTTTTGCTTGAGTGGTGACATCTCAGCCATTTTTACGCCCAATCGTTTTTTTATGCATTTTGAAGTACGCGCAATCCGGTGTCAATCAGCTCGAGCGCGTAGCTTTGGCTAATGCATAGACGCCATTTTAGCGCCCAGGTCACGCAACGAGTGCGCGAGAGCGTCACGCGCTGAACATTCAGTGCAACAATGGATGTCTTCACCCTGAGACAGACAGACATGTAGGCACACTAGGGTGAACGCTGCTCGTTTTTCTTTCATTTTTTACTGGGACTTCTATTGCGTGGGGTGAAAAACGAATGCGAGTTTCATAGGTCATTAAAGTCAGGGATTCGTCCTTAGCGGTATTTGCGCAAAGTACAAAAATTGTTTCTTCGCCCCTTTAAAGCCCGTAGAGTGAATGAATGCAATATTTAGGCGATCTCAGAAATGTTTTGAGGAGACTGAAGCCTATGCCACAAGCAGGAGAGCTCGAGGTGGTTGCTCCGAAGCGTTCTTCCACAGAACGAGCGCTCGCTCTAGAAATGCTTGTCTCAAAGCCAGGAGTGCGGACTAGCTCGCGCTTGTATAGCTTTGACAACAGTCTCAGTTTAACGATGAACGGAGTATTAGCCCCGAGAGCGAACACAAGCGTCGCTGTGGTCGGCCTTCCACGATTGGCCGAACGCTGACTATGACGTAAGAAAGGGGATTATCATCGACGGAAATAAGAGGAATGAAAGAACTTTAATTTTGACGGTGTTGGCAGTGTTCCTTTAAGAGCGCAATGATTTCAAGCTTCCACCATGCTATTTACAAACACCATCGAACTTGTTGTTTGCAAGGTAATGACGTAACAAGGGGGAACCATAAGAGGGCGCCACCACAACTTCTCGCCGCTAATAGTTTCGGCACAGCATAAACATCGCGTGCCAGTACCGCTGAACGTCCCTAGGATGTCGAGACGAAAGAAACACCGCACGTGGAAAAATGTGAAGCACGTGCAGTGAATCGTTTTCTCTATTTGAAGGGAAGCAATGCCAAGGATATTCATTCAGAGGTGGTCACGGTGTTCGGGGAGGTACAACGCCCCGGTTTATGACACTGTGGCAAAATGGCGTAACGCTTCCAGTGTGGCCATACAAGCCTGGACGACGAAGAACAAGCCTTCGCAGACCGGCGGATAACTGTCGAGGAGATAGCGCAGCGGGTTAGAGTGAATCTGAAATCAGTGCACAACATACTTCACAACAACCTGCATAAAAATAAATTTTCTGCGCGCTCGGTTCCACGGCTCCTGACCCTATGCAAATAGATCTCCGGAAAGAAGCAGCCGCAGAAATGTCTTCGCAGTGCGAGAGTGACGTTGATCATTTTTTTCGACCGCCTAATCACTATGGACGAGTATTCGGCTCGCCCCTGTGATTCAAAGACAAAGTTACACAGCAAACAGCGGCTGTATGTGAATTCACCAGTCCCCCGAAAAGCGAGGACTGTGCCTTCATCGGGAAAGGTCATGTGAGCGTGTTTTGGGAATGACATGGTTTCTTCTTAACAGATTCTGCTCACAAAGTCAAACGACCACAAGAAACTATTATCGTAAGCTTCTGGCAAAGTTGCAAGACGCTATCTAGACAGTGCAAAGGGAAGCTCACGAAAGCATATGTCTACTTCATGACAGTGCCCCGGCTCACTCGGCACAGCGATGTTGTCACACGAGGCCTCTTTATGTTTCGAAATTTTGCGTCATCCCGCCCTATTCACGGGACTTCTCATCTAGTGACTTCTTCTACTCTCGCATGAATACTTCACTGCGTGGAAAGCATTTCAAGGACGACGACTAAATTATTGCTGAAATGGAGAGACTCCCAACACTCCAGTCCAATTCTATAACAATGGCCCCGGCAGGTTTTTCACGACTGGAAAAAGTACGTTACCTTGTGTGGAGATAATGAAGAAAGATAAAAAACTCCTACTCGAACTTATTTCTGAATCTCTATTTCGTCATGATAATATTCGAATTTTATGAACGACTCTCGTAGATATCTACGTCTTAAAATAAAAAAAAAAGTATTGAAAGTCAGGCCAATTAAGTTTAGTAAAAGGTCCCTACCATTGCACAGAACAAATTGCGTGCAAAGCGTAAATTCTAAGCTGGAAACTCAGAAGTCTCAATCATTAGAAAGTTCACTAGGAAGTTTGAATAAACCATTTTGCGAGGACCAATTCTAGTGTGGAGGGTCTTATTGTAGCACTGTGAAAAAGAGTTTTTAGTGTTCCGTCCGCAGCTGGGTAAGACCTGGCAAAACAAATAAATAAATCTTCGTATTTCGAACTGTGAAATGGGCCTATAATGTAATTTAACATTTGGGGCAGGGGGCGCAATGGGCCATCTTTGTGACCCCATGAAGAAACATTGGTGGTCGTCATTTCTTGTGCTCGAAGACTGTAATTGGATGAGAGTTCTCAACGAACGCTGAAGCTGCCTTCGTGACCAATACACAATGAGAGTACGTGCCAAAACCATGGAGGACTGTGATACTTACCGCAGCTATTACTAGATAGCGTGCCTTTTGTAAAAGGGTATGTTAGCAGAGGAAACCTAACCTGACAAGGAAGACATACATTAGCAAGTGGGACATGATGCCAGTTTCAGCAAGAACTGAGATACAAGCAGATGAATTTATAAACTGTACTCGGATCATGTGCACTTATAGGCAATGAATATTGCATGATGAATACCGCGCATCCGCTATAATCCCATAATGCTTGCGTACACCCTACCGCCCACTGGAAGCGTCAGAGTGTTACTCTGAGCTTCCAGAATTCTGCAGGTCATAAACATGGTTGTAAAAAAAAAAAACGCAACTATGCGTGTTAAATTTGCTGCCACGCCACTTCCCTTGAGCCATTATTTTTTATACTAAACTGTTAAACTGTTTGAACAGGCAGGTGAACGGAAAGCGTCTCCTACAGCGCTAAATGGAGATTGATAAACAGCCTAAACGTAGTCAAGGACGAAATTTAAGCGAGAGTAATTATGCGCGTATCATATTTAGTGGCTACAGTTGTACTCAGCTTATTTATAACATCTTCTTTTTTAGCGTTTTCAGCTAAGAGAACATCACGAGAGACTTGGATGAGATAAACGAAAAAAATGTGAAGGTGCAGGTGAGCTTGTATATGTTGATCATGATGTTAAAATCCTGAGACTGGGAAGGAAATTTGAAAGGAAAAAGTGTAAGAGGTCACAGAAATAAGGGGACAGACAACCGTCTCAAACTCAGCTAACAAATTTTATTCTGTCCACAGCTTTTATAACCATCCCCGAAGGTCACCGCCAACGCACACCGATACGCTTCTCCCTTTCCAGTACAACCACAAAGACATTTTTTACCCTGAAAGTTTAACATTTTAGTCTGTAAGGACCACCTTAGAGCAGTGGGAGACTGCACTGCTTAGCTCAGACCCGGATCTCCAACTTCGGGTCGTCCAGATGGCCGAAGACGCCGCCAAAGCCCAAGGTTTGGCCGCCGCCTGGGGAAGAAGAGGACGGGCCCTCCCACTCCCCTCCTCCCTAAGCCCCATCTCGGACAAAATAAAGTTTTACTACTACTACTACTACTGTAAGGACGTTCTGAACAAAACACAAAAATAACAAGACAAAACGTCCCAAACGTTTTCCACAACCGCGCGCTTCATACAATGAATGTCCTCTTGAAAAATATAAGGATGGCTAGTTGGGATAGTTGGTTTTGAATCATGGTGTTATACGCCAAAACAACCCGGACGAAAATGAAGGTAGGACTGGACCGGACGCGGCGTAACTTAATTTCAACTGAATGGTTTATTTCGATGACATACTTCTAAAAATATAAAAACAGCCACACTTGACAGAACACAAAGAGATGGTCTAAAAACAAACACCCGTCAATTAGCAGCGTCAATGGTTCTTCAGATAGTAAAATTCTTTATCGGACAAGGGCAAACAGGGTAAGCTTATATAAGAGTTGTCGTGGTGGGACTTAATCAGGAAGGCTTCGGGAATTTTTCTGGCCATTTTTATTTTGTAATGTCCTATGACACAGGTCTCACCAAAGATGGGGCTGCATTTCCCAGAGTTGGGCTCGCATTCGCAACGGTAGCAGTTAGCCGCTAGGTGGTCAGACCTCTTTGTTCTTGTCCAATAAAAACTTCTACTGTCTGAAGAACCAATGACACTGGTATTTGAGGGGGGGGGGGGGTGACCATATTTTTGTGTTCTGCCAAGTGTGCCTGTTTTTATAGTTTTAAAAGCATGTCACCGAAATGAGCCATTCAGTTGAAAGTTACGCAGCGTCCTGTCCAGTTCTCTCTTTCTTTTCGTCCGTGTTGTTTTTGCGTATTACACCGTGATGAAAAATATAGAAAGGACATTCCGAAGGAAAGAAACATGCACACCGTTAAAAAAATAATACATTCGCATTGTGGGAACCGAGAATGAAAGAGGAGGCAGAGGGCACGTGACAGGCGGTCGGCGGAGAAGTCACGAGCTGGCGCGAGACAGTGCGTGCTGAGGGAGGCTGGAGCTGGGCAGGAACGACGGAGCCGGCCTGTCTCGTCTGGCCCATGGCGAACCCCGGAGCGGTCCACCAGCGAGGTTTGGAGACGGACCGGTGGAAACGGCGAGCCCTGGCCATACCGACCTGGGCTATGACAATCCCGGGGTGGTTCGGCAGCGAGACTCCAGCTGTGATAGCCCTGGACAGCTAGCCTACGCAGCGCTGGCGTGGGAAGGATGATCCGCAGGCCTGGACACGGACTCCGACTGCAAGCTCTGAAAGACGGGCGACAACACGGGTCGGCGCGTCTGGACTGCCGGCTCTGAACGACGGGCAACCGGGAGGTACAGTAAACCCATTCGCTGTCTTCTTGTTGTTATGTCACTTCCTGGGTGACGAGCGAAACGCCCACCGATCGGGCGGCGATTATGGCGATAGCGGCGATTACGGCGATAGTGGGCATGGAAGTACAGCGACAATGCAGCAACATCAAACACCCTTCCGTTTCATTGTGCAGATTTTGACTATCTTCGCCGGGTGCTGCAGCCAATCTTCCGGCACCGTGACTCTGCAACTGCTACCGCCACAGC
This sequence comes from Ixodes persulcatus, assembly GCA_013358835.2. Classification (NCBI taxonomy): domain Eukaryota; kingdom Metazoa; phylum Arthropoda; class Arachnida; order Ixodida; family Ixodidae; genus Ixodes; species Ixodes persulcatus. The sequence goes on along the minus strand of JABSTQ010008537.1, from coordinate 4,750 downwards.
AATCGCAAGAGAAGACAGACGGCTGCCCGATGCCTCCTGCAGCAGACCTACGTTGTCCGGCGCCACTACCTTTCTTCGAGCAAGGCTTCTCTGTACTCGCAACACTACAGGCATCAGCATCGACTGACGCATCGCCAGAGCGCTTTTTAAGCAGTTGGCGGTCCGTGCGTCCCTTCAGTGGGCATGGAAGTACAGCGACAATGCAGCAACATCAAACACCCTTCCGTTTCATTGTGCAGATTTTGACTATCTTCGCCGGGTGCTGCAGCCAATCTTCCGGCACCGTGACTCTGCAACTGCTACCGCCACAGCAATCGCAAGAGAAGACAGACGGCTGCCCGATGCCTCCTGCAGCAGACCTACGTTGTCCGGCGCCACTACCTTTCTTCGAGCAAGGCTTCTCTGTACTCGCAACACTACAGGCATCAGCATCGACTGACGCATCGCCAGAGCGCTTTTTAAGCAGTTGGCGGTCCGTGCGTCCCTTCAGTGGGCATGGAAGTACAGCGACAATGCAGCAACATCAAACACCCTTCCGTTTCATTGTGCAGGTGAGTTCAGAAACTTCTCGGTTTTGCAAAAAATCTAAAGATGTTTACGTGCTGCTACTTCCATGCCCAAAAGCTTTGTTTTCTTTGATTTGTGACTATGTGCATGTTTTGAAGCTGTTGTTTATGTCTGGAGATGTGGAACTAAACCCCGGGCCCCCAAAAGAAGACACTGGAAAGCAATACAACGAGTTGGTTACCTTAATAAGATCACTTCACACCAAGGTGGATACAAAGCACGAAGAAGTCATGGCTTCCCTTGCCGAAGTAAAACAGGCCCAACTTTCACTAGAGCAACAGATCGTTGAGATTGACAATAGGCTTTGTGCGGTCGAAAAGAGTATCGGGTTGTCTGAAGGGCAGATGGGAGAGAGTCGTAACCCACAAGTAGCAGTCTTGAACCAACGCCTCGACGATTTTGAAGATCGTTCGCGTCGTGATAATTTAATTTTTCATGGTATTCCTGACAGCCCTTCTGAAACGTGGACTCAGTCTGAAGAAAAACTTTGCGCGGCTCTGAGCGTCGCACTAAAGTTAGATCTCGGTAAGACTGATGACCGTATATCTCGTGCCCACAGGCTGGGCGGTTTCGTCCCCGGGAAGTGTAGGCCGGTTATAGCTCGTTTTTTGTCGTTTAAGTTCCGAGACGAAATTCTAGCATCGAGGCAGACGCTTAAAGCCTCTGGGGTGTTCGTCAATGAAGATTTTTGTATGGCGACAAGAACCGTGCGAAAGAAATTGTATGAATTTGGAAAAGAAAGTGGCCATCAGTTTTCGATACGTTACAACAAACTGTACATAAACAAAAAGTGCTACGTCTATTCGCCTGATACGGACTGCGTGTGTGAACTAGGTCGTACAAGCAATAACTCGTCCCCAGCAGTAGCCCAGTCTGTTTCTACGTTTGCTGACGCTGACAGGTCGTTATCTTAGCAAGAATAGCACACGGTAATACTGGCTGTCGTGATTTATCTATTTTACTCTCTAATGTCAGAAGCATGATTAATAAACGTGATGCTTTGTCATCTGTTCTTGATGACTGCTCGGCTGACGTTGTTGTTCTGACAGAAACTTGGCTTTCTGCAAAAATAAACGATTCCGAACTTTTTGAGTGTGAAAGAAATTACAATATTTACCGATCTGACCGCGATGTCAAAACAGGTGGCGGTGTGCTTATTGCTGTAGCGACTGATCTAATTTCTAGTATTGTCATGCTCAGTACCCCTTTGGAGTTTCTTTGCGTTTGTGTTCAATTAGGCCAGCAAAAAATACTGTTTTGCGCATGCTACCGATCACCGAGCGAAACATCGACTTTTTGTAATCAGCTACATGACATTCTAAATTGCTTAGTTTTAAGGTACCCATCAACTCCTTTATTTTTAATGGGCGACTTTAATTTCCCTAAAATCAATTGGTCTGGTTCCTGCCCAACTGTCACTACAACGTCAGCAGAGTCTCTGTCTTTTATAAACGTTTGTTTGGACTACAATTTTGAGCAGCTTGTTACTCAGCCTACTAGGACTGGTCCCACTTCGGCTAATATACTTGACTTAGTCCTTACGACAACGCCAGATCTCGTTCACTCTCTGTCATATTTTCCTGGCTTAAGTGACCACTGTTTTATTCATTTCAGTATAACCGGGCACGTTGCTCGACAAGTGTCTGGTGCGAAGACAATTAGAGATTACAAAAGGGGAGATTATATTTCAATTAACAAAGAGCTTGAATTATTTCTTGAAAGCTATTTGCCTGGCTTCTTTGATCGCTCTGTCGAACACAATTGGGATCTATTCAAAAACAAAGTCGCGTCTTTGATTCGTGGATATATACCACTTCGTGTAATTTCAGGGAAACAGCGTTCCCCCTGGTTTACTACCGTTCTCAAAAGACTACAAAACAAGAAAAAAAGGTTGTTCCGTCAAGCGAAAATCGCGAACAATGCCGCTCGATGGTCCGCCTACCGGGAAACGCTATCTGCTTACCGTACCTTTATCAAAGAGGCCAAGCGCGTCTTCCTTAACAATACGCTCCCATCAATCTTATCTTGTAACCCCTCTCAGTTTTGGAAGATCATAAAACCTACTAAGAAAGGCACGATATCGCTCGTTTCTGATGGCCAAGTTATGCGCAGCGAGGAATGTTGTAACGTGTTAAACAATGTTTTTGCTGGGTCATTTTCATTTTCAGTCTCATATTCTAGTAGTATAGCGCATCTGTGTAATCGTGATTTTTTTCCAATGGATCCTATTGTTTTTGATTTTGTGGGAATAGCGAACCTTATTCGGAAATTGAAACTTTCATCCTCTTGCGGTGTGGACGAAATTAACTCAAAGTTTTTAAAAAACACAGAAGTATACTCGTCTATAATTTTATCTTATATCTTCACGCAATCTATTGAGTGTTCGACTCTACCTCGCGACTGGAAGGTGGCGAAGGTGGTCCCTCTTTTCAAGTCCGGCAATGCACAGTCCGCTCTTAATTACAGACCAATTTCAATAACAAGTATTCCATGTAAACTTTTGGAACATGTAATCTATTCAAATCTCGTGTCATTTCTAGAGTCAAATTCATTTTTTAACCCCTCCCAGCACGGTTTTCGTAGAAACTATTCCTGTGAAACACAACTGCTCTCTTTTACAAATGACATAACATCGGGCCTGGATCGTGGTCAGTTTTTCGACTGCATCTTTCTTGATTTTGCAAAGGCATTCGACAAAGTTCCACACCACTTGCTCCTTCTCAAAATTTCAACCTTAAATATTGATCCTAATATCTTAAAATGGATTGAATGTTTTTTGACTAACCGCACGCAATTCGTAATAGCGAATGATTGTACATCATCTCCTTGTTTGGTAAAATCCGGTGTTCCTCAAGGTTCCGTTTTAGGCCCTTTGCTCTTCCTAATATATATTAATGACCTTCCTAACGGTATTCAGTCCTCTATGAAATTATTCGCTGACGACTGCGTTCTTTACCGCCAAATAACTGACCTATCCGATCAAACTATTCTCCAATCTGATCTCGACCACATCTCTACCTGGTGTAATAAATGGCTGATGACCCTTAACATTAACAAATGTAAAAGCATGACTTTCTCACGCCGCCCTAACCCCTCTCTATCATGTGATTACAAGATTAACAATATTTCCCTTGAGCACGTCATTTCGTACAAATACCTTGGAGTTCACATAACTAATGACTTCTCATGGCAAACCCACGTTAACTACGTTATTAATAATTCTAATCGCATCCTCGGCTACTTACGTCGAAATTTTGCTCAAGCCCCTTTTTCTCTTAAGCTTCTTCTTTACCGTACACTCGTCCGCCCAAAGCTCGAATATGCTTCTGCGATATGGGATCCAGCACAACGTTATCTTATTGATGCCATTGAATCTGTTCAAAATCGATCAGCCCGTTTTATTAACTCTAATTATTACCGCCTTGCTAGCGTGTCACTAATGAAGTCTAATGCTGGTATTCCTGAACTGATGTTTCGAAGAAAAATTGCGCGTCTTTCTCTTTTTCATAAAATATATTTTCATAACCCAGTGCTCAAACAGGAACTCTTTTTACAGCCTTCTTACCTTTCATCTCGGGTTGATCACAAGTACAAAGTTGCCATACCTCATTGCAGCACTAACATATTTTTTGATTCTTTCTTGCCAAAAACTTGTTCAGAGTGGAACCACCTTCCCCCACATATCGCCGCGATTGAAGATGTTTCTGCTTTCAAGGCAGCCATAATCGATTACTTCTATAACTCTGCAATTTGTTGATTCTGTTGATTTATTCTTTTCTTTTGTTTCGTTGTTGTTGTCTATTTTTTTGTACTATGAATTGATCATTTGTACTTTGTAAACCCATTGTACCCACCCCCCTCTGTAACGCCCGATGGGCCCTGAGGGTAATGAAATAAATAAATAAATAAATTAGTAGAGCGACCTCCATAAAGAACCCCATAACATTTTGAGAAACATTTTGGACTGGTTTCCTAGCTGCATTTAAGTTTGACTGACGCAATCCGCTCGACGTAATTATTCTAATCGTTTTCTTTCACTGCATTTTCATGAAATTAGATTCTCTGCATAGCACTTTTGTTCCTAACCAGGCAACCGCACAATTGTTACATTCCTGAATAGCCAATTCCGAATTTGAGAAATTGTTTTTCACGTTCCGTTTGTCCTCAGTTAGTCTATCTTTGA
>JABSTQ010008536.1:0-54025 GCA_013358835.2 Ixodes persulcatus | reverse complement strand
AAACGTCTTGTCTTGACGTCCGTGGCGACGATGACGACGTAGAAGTTGAAGCATGACGTCGCCAGCACGTCACGGACAGGACGATAATGGAACGTCATTTATGAACTTCACTTCAACGTCAAAAAAACGTGAGCGTTGGACGTTGCCTGAACGTCGTGCCTCGACGTCGTGGGAACGTTGACGACGTTTGAGTTGAAATACAACGTCGTCACAACGTCCCTGATTGGGCTATAATGGAACTTTATATAAGGACGTCACCTCAACGTCGAAAAAACGTCATCGAAGTCACGTGGGACGTCACGGACGTCAGGGACCTTTTCTCGACGTTTCCACGACGTTTTGTGCTGCTTGGGAAGCTGTGCGCTGACGTCCAAGTTCCCCGATAAAAGGCTCTTTGACGTTCTGTGCTGCCAGATATTCGCGCTCGAAATCAGCGACCGGGCTCTTTATGGCTTCATCCTCGAACTGCCAGGCTTTGTGAGTATAAAGGAGGCAATGATTCCGCCGTACTTTGGCTGCTGAGCTCACGTGCTCGGTGTGCACGAGACGTCGAAGCGTTGTAAAATGTGCGAAGCTTACGCCTGACGCGGGACAACTGGAGCTCCTCGCTGTTGTTCTAAAATTGTTTGTGATTTTATGTTACCGCAGCCCGGCAGCTGCGCTCAAATAGGAGACTGATCTGATGTCGCGAGACGTAATCATGTGACCGTGTGACGAGGTCACGTTATCGCCGTCACGCTCGGATTTTTAATGCGTTCCAGCTGTAAACGCTTTTATTCGTGTCGTTCAGCATATGCAGTTGTAGAGCTTTGGACTACGAATCTAGAGTGCTGGATTTTCATTCCTCGGGTGGATGCGCATAGAAGTGTTTCTTAATAAACAAGGAAAAAAAATTAAGTTGCGATGTAAACCTTCGGAACATTTCCATTACCTTCTTTTTTTATTCACGTTCGTCTCATAGAAGTCCTCCCAGTCTGCGTTTTGACACTGAGAATGATTTGAGAATGTGAAATGAAATTCCCAGGGACACACCGGAGACTCGGAGACTTCACATTTTTTTGCTTAACGGTGGGTTCACACGGCGGACATGTCACCGGAAAAGTTTCAAGAAAATCGTTGACGTCATCTGTATTTTTTTCGGCGGTGCGAAATCCGCCATGTTCCAGCCGAAAAACAGATGGAATGCTCGAGAGCTGGTCTGCGGATCACAGGAACATATCAGGGGACGTGTCCGCGGACCTGTGGAATGTTGTGTACCATGTGGGCAAACGTCATAAAATATGTCCACGGACCTGTCTTACCACAGTTATAAAGATCTTAAACCTGTCCAATTTTCGCTTGTTCCTGGTCCAGCGAGGTCCGTGCCAGGTCCGGAGATTTGGCTAACTCGGAAGGAACCAATCGCGCCAAACTGATTGCACGACAACTGGATGAAAATGCCCTGTTTTTTTTTTCTTTCTTCATAACACTTTCATCGTTTGTTTATAAGGCTACACTAGTTACACGAGGGCTGTCAACTGTTATTCAGCCAAGGAAAGTTGGCTCATTCGCAATCGGCCGGAGTTTCACGGCGGCGCCAACTGTTTTACACTAAGACACCACCTCTTGTGTGGAGCTAGAGTGGTTCAGTCAACGGAGGATTGTGCCGACAACGCTCGGGACGATAAAATGAACCATTTTTATAAATCGAAGTTTCGAAAAATTCTAGTATGAAAATGCGCAAACATGTTATCATGCGAGCACAAAAAATCCCTCACCGGGGCCCGTTTGCTCGAAGCTGGTTAACTCTAACCGCGGTTAAAAGTTAACCGCGTTTCCCTACCTAGGTACCTCCGAGTACCTAGCCGCGTTCGACAAAACTCGATGCACAATTTCTCCGTGTTTTATTATGATGCGGTAGCTCCCGCCACCTGCCGGTCGAAGCAAACAAATAGCCTTTTAAGAAACTTTTTCGCTAGTTTTGTCTTTATTAAGAAAAATAAAACCGACATCTTATCGTAGTATTTCTTTTTATGCATAATATATATATATATATATATATATATACTTTAAAAAATCATAACTATTTTGATGCATCTATTATTTTGCCAAACACAGCATAAGTTTGCAGCGTTGATTTCGGATCTGGCAACGGTCTTTATAGATTTGTTGTTTTCTTCTCGTATCTTGCAACGCACCTTTCCCCGCGCTTTAGTTATCAGCTGATTTTCGCTGTTTGTCTTCTCTGCCGTTTGCCCAACCGACCCTCCGACTCGCCCGCCGACTGACTGACAACTGATTTGCGGACGGATTGGCGAAGATAAGGGACGCAATGTCGACTGTGACGCGACGCCGACATCGAAGAGAACCCGTGTTCGCCCAGTACGCTGTTGTGATGATGGGACGGCAGCGTGTGTTCCGTGACCGCTTGAACCCTTTGGAGGGGTTCGACGAGGACGAACTGCAGGAGCGCTTTCGATTCGGTCGCGCGGGCATTGTGTTCCTCGCCGACACATTGCGCCCGGACTTGGAGTGGCTGACGCCTCGCAGCCGCGCCCTCTCTGCAGAGCAGCAGGTCATTGTCGCCCTGCCACGGAGAACGTCCTCATCACCGCAGGGGACTACATCCCCGTGCACGTCTCCACTGCTTCGCGGACTGTGAGGCGGGTGACTCTGGCCTTGTCACGTCGTGCCCGAGACTTCATAGGGTAAGTGGTTTGGAGCATCTCCTGGCGCGTCCCCATACTAGGCGCATGTGCATGCCAATTTTCCGAGAAGGAAGCCTGGGCCTACATTGCTCGATGGGCAATCACCATTATTTCAGAAACCCTTTGAATAGGAATTTTGGTGCGTGAATACCTGAGTTCGTTGAAGGTGGTCTTCTCAGCACACCTATTCTGCAATTTATATACGGCGCACCACCTGTGCAATGACCCTTCAGTTTTTGTTTCTTAAGCTGTACTTGCTAGCATAAATATCTGCTAGCGTATCGATCCCCCCGTATACTGGTACCTCCCTAAAGGAACATTAATAGTGTTGCTTCAGCACTCGATATTTGTTTTCTGGTTATGAGCGTGACATGCAGACCAGTGAACTGAGCAGTAAAATTACACGAACCAACTGGAGTGTACAAAATGACTCCCTTAGTACTTATTATTGGTTCAGGTGCAAATGCAACTAAACTACAAATAAAGTAGGAGTGCAGATATTTATAAACAGCCTGGTTTCTACACTCCCAACTATGCACTTGGTGCTACTGAGCTAGTCTTGCGGCTACTGAGTACTGTCATTGTGCGGACAAGGTTTTTATTGCTCGCTATTGATGAAGATGAATGATAGGTGTGTTATTTCTAAGCATGTGATTACAACAACAATACCATGGCTGTTAATGTCATAGTGCTACAGACTGACTCAAATTCATCTACAATGCAGGTGGCCAGGTGAAGCTGAGGGTCATGCCTTGCAACAGGCCTTCTTTGAGGTCGGTGGGTTTCCTTCGGTGGCGGGTGCTGTTGATGCCTGGAAGCACCCACGACTCTAGGATATTCACCGAGGGCTCGGTGTCAGGCAAGCGGGCCGATGGCGTTTACGATGGTCTACTGCTTGGAGACCGCCGGCAAGCCATGGCTGATGACGCCCTTCCTATCTCCCTCATCAGCAGCGGAGGTCGCCTACAATGCCTCGCATAGCACAACGAGGAGCATCGTAGAACGGTAAAGCCAGGCTATGCGTCCTTGTTCGACGCTTCAGGGTTTCGGCACCTTGAGGCACCTAAACTTTTTTATATGGTTGTGCCTGCGCTTTACATTTGTTGCCATTTTTATGTTCTTGCACTGAAGGCTACGGCTGCTCAGAAGCAAGGAAAGGAAGGCGTATCTCTACTCCACCTTATTTATACTACTGGCTATAACCTCCTGACATAGCCTGTAATGTTTATTCTAAGGTTAGCCAGCTTTGTGGGAATGAAGTAAGTCAATTCACAAATTCAACCATTTATCAGCTAACTCTATATGTCACATTAATTATTATATTTCATTCGCTCTTTTCTGTTTGAACTCCAGAATAGAAGTTAGAACTTCTCTGAAACGTATCCTTCCTGTCGGTGCTGTATGACTGGGTTTATTAACCTACAAGTTTTTACTAGAAGTTCATACTTTTCAAACAATAGCAGTTGTTAGAAACGCCTAAATGTAAAGCAATTCTTAGAAGAAAAAAAAGTAATGCTTGCGATGTGAAAAAAAAAAAAATTACACATTGGGCTTAGGCAGGTCTTGCTATTGGCTTAGGCAGGTCTTGCTTTTGGACAGTTTGAGTACAGACATATTCAAACATATCCTCTAAATACTGCTTATCTCAAACTGCATTTTCCTTGCAGGGTTTTGCGAAGAACATTTTCATTATATCAGTGATGGGATTGCTGCGCCATTTGCCCCAAAGTGATTACCCTGCTATGTTCTGCTATATTTAACCAAAATGTGAGGAATTCGCTCCAACATAGTGCCAAAACTTAATGTCACTTTAATAATACTGAAAATATAATAGCTCGGGCCTCGCTGCCCGGCCGGTCCGTTATGATATGCTTACGCAAGTTTTTAGGTTTTCAAAACTTTTGATTATCGTCTCAAATACCATACTATTCGATCACATTTTGTATGAATGACAGACACTATCTGGAAGTTTTGTAATAATTTTCATGTTAGTCGTCTGTTTATTCTGGAGGGTTAGCTAGTGTCGTTGAGTGCGCTTTTCACCGTGCTCTGGTGAAACGCAGAGAAGCAAGCACCACGGAGTAGGCATCACGATTTTGCATGTCTTGCTTCGCCGCAGCGCACGTCCGTGCTAAGTGGAAAGCACTCCTCCAAAACGAGACGCAACACAATTCCTGAATACAACTTCGGCTCGTAAATATGATAGATTGTGAGATCCTAGCGGTACCTTTTTCGAATTCAAGATTTAGTAAGGGTACTTCGGTATCGCAAGAACATTTATATGTGCTCTTTTGTATGTTTATTTATTTATTCCAACTCATTTGTTTAGCTATCAATTTTCTATAGGTGTGAGTAGACTAGAACTAAATTGACAGGAGCAGTGGATGGAATCTCGGGAAGAACCTGGATGAGTTCGGCGGGATTGTTTTTAAGTTTCGTTCACGTGCCGTTTTTGCTATGAAGTTCTACAGATAAAATTTAATTTATGTTGATAATCAAATGACAAGTGCTTTGCTTTTTATCTGAATTATAAATTGCAGTTTTATTACAACCTCTAGAACTTGAATGAAACATCAGTTTATGTGATCAATGTTATTGTATTATTTCAGTGGCATTCAGTACGTAAAATAACCATTCAAAGCAGTTTGTGTTGTCCATCTTCACTCACCTTCTTGTCACCTTGTCATGGTGCTTCTCCATGCAACTAAACACTATAGTTTTGTGTTTGAGGGACTCCTGCTGTGCAGTTGATGCTAACAAAGGTTTGAATGTATGTGAGAAGGCAATGTAGACATTGACTTTTAGTTGGACAGGCCGAAAAATTAAGCTTGACATAATGTTTGCATTGGTATGAATAAAAATTAATGTGTGCTTATGCTACAGAAGCTCTTTTTGTAGCTCCAAAATTGACTTTTCACTGCTCCAAGAGCTGCGCCAAAATGACTCGGACCAATCACATCACTGGTATCTTAACAAAATCTGCATATTATTACTATGTTAAAATATTCCAGCAAAAATATGAAATATTAGGCATAATACCATGTTTTCAATGGGCTGGAGCGATGATAGACATCACATGCCGACCTCATTAGATGTTCTTGTTAAACCACTTCAAAAGGATAACAGATCTTGCTCTATTTATCCACTGTGCAGGACGATAGGCCAGCTCAAGCGTAGGTTCCACTGCCTCCATGCTGAGTTGAGGATGCAGCAGAGAGATGCTGTGTGTCCTGCACAACCTGGCCAAGACATACCCCTGCAGCATGCCAAGGACTGTCCTCCCGGAAGAGGTTCCCGTCGAGCCCGTGGCAGCGGGTCGTGATGAAAGCAATGAGGCTCGGTACGCGATCATCAGCCAGTTTATCGGTTGAGCGTAAGTATACCAATATATTGCACATGCTGCTTCGCATGGTCTTGAGTACGAGTACGAGTGCATTGTGCTGGCAAGGTACCCCCAATGATGTAAAGTCGTCAAACATTACCTTTTACAACTTATCCTCTGTGATACAATGTTGATATATAAAATTTTTAATTCGCTGTACATGCTTTAGTTATATTTCATCTCACCCGACGAAGGACTAGGGCCCATAGCAAATATACCACATGGTTTCAAACAGGCTCGTGATCGGACCCGGCGGCCTGTAGCATTGGGCTTTAGTCCATCGTAGGACGAGACGGGGTATAGCAGATCTGAATCCAGAAATCTATTGACAGTTGCAAGTAAAATGAATTTTATTTCTCAGCTGCTGTGTTGGCTTTGTCATATGTAAACAAATACATTCAAATTGAAAATTAAAAACAGCATAATATGTCAATGTTTACTCTTCTCCTAATTGTTTTTTTAACAATTTGATTTGCAATTCTGCACACTGTGTTTCCAGTCCAATTAAAGTTTTTTTAAAGTTTTTTGGTCCTCTAGTAATTTTTTGACTGATGGTAGAACTCCTCTGCAGCAGTTGCTGCTGCAATCGTTGCCGTGGCAGCTTGCTTAACCCTTTCTGTGCACTCCTTCTCCAGCAGGAGATTCGCTCCCTCCAGCTGCTGCTGCCTCTCTGTCTCCTGCAGGAACCGCTGTGAAGCCTCCCGGCACCAACGTCAGCTGTACGGCACGTTTGTTGGAGCCCGCTGCACCGCCTCCTGTGGCAGACTCTCGTGCAGCACTTCCGCTCCCAGAGGGACCAGGCTGTGGATCTATTCCCCTGGAGCTGCGACAAATGCATGTGTAAAAAGTGGTCAGGTTTTGTTCTTGTCAGTGCGGGCAAAGAGAACACACTGTGCATAGTTTGTAACCCTGATAAAGATGCCGATGCTGTGCCAAAATTTATTCATACGTGTTGGTGCAGAGGACAAAGTTTGCTAGCTAAGCTGGTTTATATACTGACGTGCAGGTTTTAGGTCGGAGCACAGTGTCGTTACTTCTTGCACAATTGCCCAATACATGGTGTGGGAAAATGCGCATTTAGTTGTGAAGAGCATTTGCATGCATGTGTTCATACACTTTCACTGCTAAAGGTTTGAATGCAGCTGTGTAGCTATGTGATTAACAGTTCATAAAATTAGTGGTCACATTTCCAGTCAAATCTCGTTGCACTGTGCACATTGATAGGACAACTTCAAACATTACAGCACATAGTTTCACTGGCATTGATTTTACTCGCACAGGTTACCATCATGGGAGTCGTTAACTTCACAACGGGATTGAAGGTAGTGTTTGAGCCAATTTTCCTAATTTGTTAAAACTAGCAACAGGATGGTTGTACTGTGTATGATCTTTTAATTTACATATTGAAAACCTGTTACAGTTAGCATAAAAAAAGCCATTGCCACTTTGTTGCATTTAATTTTTATTAGATTATGGTAAACAGCTTTACCTCCTGATTTTTCATTGCATGCCGTCCTATTTCATAAATTTGTAGCTTCGGTAAAACTCTTTCAGCCTTGTTGAAAATAATGAGAAATGTGGTAGCGCTTTGTCTTGTCAAATCTTGGAGTGTACTCTGGAAGACGGTTTCGTGACTTATTCTTCGACCCGCCTTTGAGCTTTTGTGGTTGAAATAAAACTGAAGCCAGATTCCCGAAACTTTCTTACGACAAAAGAGCTTGTAAATTTATCTTTCGACAAAGTTACAAACTTTTGAGTATTCCCGAAGCAAAATATTCGCAAGTTTTGCAGAACTGTCGCCTGGAGCGACAGTTCTGCTTTACTATGACCGGTTCCTTAGCACCATTTACTCGTCACACAATCGGGTCTAGAAACCAGTCACCTACTCTTCCGTGTCACCTATCGTGGCAACCAAACCCGCACAGGTTGGGAGAGTCCTCACCGATCGTCTCGAGGACGGCTTCGACGAGGGGCGCCAAGACATGGGGGTTTGGCCCAGCACCTATAAATTAAGGCGTAGTAATTTTGTCTCGTCTACTACTTACTCGAGTCATGAGCAAAAGCAAAGGAGGTGGGTTCACTGTTCAACCAAGTATGTAAATGGAACTTTCATGGGAAAATCAAAATAAACAAATACTGCATGAGGCATTCTTTTAAACATTCAGTAACTGCGACATAACATTGCTGAAACTGTGGACTATGTAATCATGCAATTTTTACTTTCTTACAGTTTGGCCTGTCGGCCTCGGTTGGCCTGGACCATTATGCTCTCTAAAAATGTGTGTTAATATCGTGTCCAAAGTTTTGGGTCTTCCACTAGAACTGTTTTACGAGTTCCAGACAGCCTGTGCAGAACTTGTACATAAACTGCAATAAATGGTCTTCTGATGCTGTAACACTGCTTTTACTGCTGTTCTTAGATGACAAGTCGACTCCCAGCAGAGGGCAAAGGTGCACGAATATACAAATGTCCACATACACGTTTCTAGGTTTGATTGTCCACATATTATCACTAAAGCAATGCAATATTTTTTAAACTTAAGAACACAATGAACTTACCTGTGTGCTGTTCGTGCTTCTTGTATAAGCTGTACAGCCATCTGGTCTGCTTTAAAAGGTTCCTCCAACACTGCTTTAATTGTCTGGGGTGCGCAAACAGCCCATGCCTGTCTTTCTGTTTGGGTCGTGATTGTAGCACTGAAATTCCCCATAATTTGATATTTTCGCTTCCCCACTACCCGAATTAGTTGTAATTGTTCATCCAATGTCCAATTCCTCTGCCGTTTCATGCTGATGCTTGATGTCGCCCGACTCATTTTTGATTTCAGATTGGTTGTAATCGTCTGCTACGTAATTATGTCTCTCTTTACAATCCTAACAAGACATCTAGTTATCCCAAAACAAAATAAATTGACGAAAGACAAGCGCAAGAGAAAACATGGACACTTCTTTCATGATAGAAGCTTTGTTTATTTCCCAGTTGTACAAGTTCTGAGACGACAGTACCGAAGTTCGATCGAATGCCGTGCCGGCAGTTTCTATTGAGGTAACGGATATTTGCTTCCGAGGAAAGTTTTTAGTCTACATCTTGCCTTCGTTGAACCGTCTCCCGCTGCGAGGGGGTCGTCGGTGTTGTGGATGCGCTGCAAATACAATACACGGCGAACTGTACTATAAACTAGACTCCGCGATTAGAGGCAGTTTTTCGGAAAGATTTGTTTCACTACCATGCGATTGCGGCTCAAGGTAGGTTTTAAAAGTGAAAAAAAGAAAGCTGGACGTTGGTTACAACGCAAGATCTGCTGACATGACATTTTGATAGCGGTACGATCTCATAACTTTCTCGTGAAACATCGCGGCACTCACCTAGGTAATATATTTTGAAGGTCCCGCTGACTGTAGCATTCGTTGAAACAAGTCCACTTCAGAGGGCGATGCGTGAACTCGAACTTGACGTGACCAGTCAAGCGTAGCCCTGCTCCCACAGCACGCTCGCCGTCCGGCGGTGGGCGAGCTGCCGTCGACTCCGAGTGTAGACTCTGTGTTGAAATGTCCCTTTCGTGGCACGAGGATGAGGCATCTTCGTAAAAATAAATGTTCCCAAGCGTGACGAGCAGCCGTAGCAGCCATATTGTCTGATGCTAGGTACTATTTGACTCCGGCGTCCCTACTCTGCAGGTCACGTGACCTAAAATTCCCCCTCGTAGGGAAATCCGGTTAACCGCGGTTAGTTAACCAGCTTCGAGCAAACGGGCCCTGGGGGCTATCTTCGACAAATGTTTCGTTTCTCCCAAAAAAGAAACTGAAGTGAGTGAAGTGATGATATCGCGTCTGATTGGTTGAAGGCTCAAATGACGAAAGAGGGAACTTTCGTCATTTGAGCCTCTAACCAATCAGACGCGATATCGTCACTTCCGTTTCTTTTTAGGAGTAACGAAACATTTGTTAAACATAGCCCCCCTGGTTTTCAAAACTCAAGGAAATATGGCATGCAGATAACTTCATGTGAACGGTAGTTTCAATTAACATTTTATTTGAAACATTCTTCGACAAATTACATGAAAATTACACAAAATAATAAAGCAAAACTGCACGACAGTGTGACATGTGATGGAACCGACTTGCAAAGAGGTAAATATAAACAAAAAGGCAGAAATAGCTTTCAGCTTGTACCTTGCTCCGTCATACGCCTCACTGCTCGCTCGCCTTTCTTATGTTCCCAAGCTTTCTGCGCGGGCCCTCAGGGCGTGCAAATACGGGCTGCGGGCTTGCAATACACCATTCCATGAAACCGTATTAGGGTGCATTCATTGCTGTGTTGGTGTGTTACGCACGCGCAGTTTCTGGCTGGCCGCAATAGGCAACCTGCAATGCTGTTTAGTTTGGCGCCATCTAGCGACTGAAGCTAGAAATATTGGGTACCCCTGGGAGTGGCGGCTGCATTGTTAAAACGTCAACTTTTACTCTGGTGGCGCCGCTTAGCCTAGTGTCTGAAGCAAGAAATACTGGGTATCCCAGGAAGCCGTGGTCGCGTAACATGCCAGTACAGCGGAAGCTACGGCCCTGGCGGGCCAATGGGAACGTGACTGCGTATCACCGGAGCGCGACTCTACTCCGAAGAAGTATCAGGCTTTTCGCTGCGTCATGCTCCAATATGTGTGCGTTGCGCTCGTACACGTCGCGCATTTCGAAGCCTTCGGCACGCAGTGTGGGGCTTATCGTTCACCCTTTGCCAAGTTACAACGAGACAGGGTAGAACCGTGGGCTCTCACTCTGCTGGCCCCGCCTGGCTGCTGCCGGCTGGCTATTGCGAGCGAGCGCTGGCTGGACTGATTTGGCACTTCTGGACACTGCGTGTGGACTGTGATTTTTGTAAACAGTGGAAGTGCAGCCAAGAGGGAGGTGCGCCCTATTAAATACATTCGAGTTTATCGCACTATGGCGGCGCTGTTTGCCTCACTATTCAGATGAAGTGACTCCAGAAAAGCACACAGCAACGGCTTCGTTTCAGCTTATGTCCAGACGCAGCCGATGCTGCAAGCGCCAGCATGTGGCCTTGAACAGTGCTTGCAGTGCACAAGCTCGCGTTCTTGGCAAGGATGCTGAAGGCCCAGCGCTTGTAGCATCATCTGCGTGTGGACTTAGACGAAGCAAAGCAACAGCGAATGGCTTCAAAGAGGTCCGGGGCCCTAAACTCGTCAAACACAAAGTTGGGGCCGAAGTTGTAGTATTTCGTATTCACAATTCATAAGAAGTGCTTAGGTGTCCTCAGAATTTTTATAAGTTCTACATATAAAATGTTATTGGTTTCCATAATAAAATACAACAACATTTTTTTTTTTAATCTGATTTAAGAATTGTGGTTTTATTAGAACCTTCAAAACTTGAACAAAACATCAATATGGGTGCACTAAATTATTCTATCAACATTATTTCAATTGAATATACTATTTGCATTATCCTTGATTCTGTACCGAAAACAACTGTGCACTGCAGTTCATACTGTCATTTATCAATTGGCATCTTGTTGCCGTGTTTTTACTTCTACGCACAACTAAGCAGCGTGTTCTATGTTTGAGGGAATCAAACCTGCTGTGCAGCTGACGCTAACAGAAAGGTTTCACAAAAGTGGTTAGCAAAGTAGACATTGTCTTTCAGCTCAAGAGGCCCACACACAAATTTTAACATATTTGCAGTGGTATGGAGGAAAATGAAGTGTGTGCATATTCTCCAAAAAGTGCTCCGAAATGACTGATTAATCACATCACTGTCGAGAAACCCTAAAGCCTGTAACATTGAACACTGGGGCAATAAGTAACCTCATTGGTAAAAATTGGGGGTGGGGATATGATGGCTAGTGCAGTTTCCATAGTGATGCAGCCCTTCACTGCTACGAGAGCTGGTGGCTTGTGCTTGCATCTCATATGGCTGTCTTTCGAAAAGACCCAAACGAGATAAGTAGCTTTGACAGCATTGGGGCCTTGGTGAAACTACTACTCTGGCTTTGACAATGTGGGACAGAAAAGGTGTTGACAGCAGGTTACAAGTGCTCTGATAATTTGAGAGGCATGACTCTGCACTCTGCTTTTTGCACCAGGCCACCTCCAGCGATAACATAAAATTAAATATCTGCACCCTTTTTTTTTTTCTCCCATTTAGGTTGTGGTTTGAATAGTGGATGAATAGTTTTCAAACTGAACTGTCTTGTCTTACTTAGCTTTTAGTGCTATACTGCCCTGGAGAGGTAGCAATAAGGTGCGCAATGCCTTATCACTGTTTCCTGATTTGTCCGATTACAGTCACACCAGGGGCCCTAATCTGGACATTTGGCGAGAAAGCCGGCGAGAAATCTGGCGTCCGTGATTGGCCGACGCCGCACTTGACCTTGGCGCCGGCCAATCATAGCCGCCAGATTTCTCGCCGACTTTTCCGCCAAGTGTCCAGATTAGGGCCCCAGGAGACAAGGAAACGAGCTGCCAAAGGCGAGGATACTGGGAACACTAAAGCCAAAGGCAAAGATAGTAAAGAGACTAAAGCCAAGAAGGCCAGACTTGAAGGTAAGACTCAGCTTAGAACAGAGCCGTGTATTGGGAGAGTTTGGCCAATAGGCGGAGCAAAGGCCGTCGCCAGCGCCGAATATTCCCCCCACGCTTAGAGCGTAAACTAAATTTGTGACACAGCGTCGACCAATCAGGAGACCTCTACTCCATCTAATAAATGTCTGCAGTGAAGACAAAGGCACAGGCGCGTGAGCCTAGCTCAGCGGAACGCTTTTGTTTGTACGAGACCTCGTGCATAGGAGGCACTTTCCAAAGCCACGCGCTCGTGCCCATGCCTTTGTCTGCACTGCTAGAACAGCGTCCTGAGACTGGCTGAAAGAAAACAGTGCAAAGGGTGGGGTGCGCGAGCGTCTTGAGACGGGGAGTTCCGCTCGGCACGGCTCAAATTATACTTCGTTTCACTTTATCTGCGAGCGAAGCCAAAGCAAGAAGCGCGAGACCAGCACTTTTTGCATTTCTCCCCAGCTCGCGCGCTCGAGCAAAGCTTGAACGCACGGAGCTTCCGTGCTCGCGCTTCCAGTTTTGCCTTCGCTTGCACATAAAGGCCCGTTCACACTCTTGCGACCTCTTAAATCTTGGTTCCTTGCGACCTCTTAAACCTCTTAAAACGAGAGGACACACAGTGGCGACATCTATCGGGTTGCAGTGTAAACTTGACGGTCCGGCATATTTTCTATTTCTCCCGCGCATTATCCTTTCTTTCTTGCCTCGAAAAACTTTTCGAAACGTTATAAACGAGCCTTTCTCATAGGTATTACGCACATTCGACCTCGGAAATGCCGCAAATCCGTCGCTCTTGTGAAATGCAGTTCCACGATCACCGCATAGATGGCGCCATCTATGCGGTGATCGAATTTCCGAGGTCGAATGTGCGTAATACCTATGAGAAAGGCTCGTTTATAACGTTTCGAAAAGTTTTTCGAGGCAAGAAAGAAAGGATAATGCGCGGGAGAAATAGAAAATATGCCGGACCGTCAAGTTTACACTGCAACCCGATAGATGTCGCCACTGTGTGTCCTCTCGTTTTAAGAGGTTTAAGAGGTCGCATGGAACCAAGATTTAAGAGGTCGCAAGAGTGTGAACGGGCCTTTAAGGCCCGTTCACACTCTTGCGACCTCTTAAACCTGGGTTCCTTAAGACTTCTTAAACCAGAGGACACACTGGCATTGTGGCGCCATCTATGCGGTGACCCTGGAACTGCATTTCACAAGCGCGAAGGTTTTGCGGGATTTCCGAGGTCAAATGTGCGTAATACCCATAGAAAGGCTCGTTTATAACATTGACAAAAGTTTTTCGAGCCAAGAAAGAAAGGATAGAACGCGAGAGAAATAAAAAAATATGCCGGACCGCCGAGTTTACACTGCCACCCAATAGATGGCGCCAGTGTGTCCTCTGGTTTAAGAGGTTTTAAGCAACCCAGGTTTAAGAGGTCGCAAGAGTGTGAACGGGCCTTAAGGTGAAACGAAGTATAGTCGTGTCACATATTTAGATCACACGACCACCGCTAGGGGCTATTTCGCGGCCTGTGGTTGGCCCCGAGATGCTCGCCTATTCAAACCAATGTATGGCCAAACTCTCTCAATAAACGGCTCTGGCTTAGAAAGCCTTGTAGCGCCAAAGCGCGAGACTTAGAGCGGTGGCGCCAAAGCGCGAGACTTACAGCGGTGGCGCCAAAGCGCGCGACTTAGAGCGGCGGCTCACGCAACGTCAGCAGCTAATGACGTTTCAAGCGCGCGGCACGAGCAGCACCGACGGGACCGAGCTCCGGGCTCGAACAGCACAGCACGAGCCTGGCAGCGTTCGACGATGTAGCAGAGCGGTCTCAGCGGAGTCTCCTTTTTACGTTCTTTTCAGTTTTTTTTTGTGGTTATAAAGATCAGTTTGTTGATTTGCCTGGACGGACGTCTTTCCTGAACCCCACAAACTGGTGACCTGAGGAACGCCGCACTTCTGAAGCCTTTTCCCTGCTGCACGAGGCTCATCAACCGCTTCCAGTTGTCATGGCGCAGTCTGGTGAACATCGGGTTGAGAAGACCACTAAGATGGATTTTTCTGGTTGCCGAAGTGACGGACCCGATCCTTGGAGCAGATTTTCTCCACCACTATAACCTGCTAATGGACATGCCCTCTAATTTTGTATTTGGAAGTTTTTGGGCTACAATATCTTAGCCTATGGGCTATGTCGGACCAGGCCATCTGGCAAGACTGTCGACGAAGAAGACAGTATTCGGGCAACGAGCGCTTGGGTCAGGCGACTCAGTGGCTGTTTCCTGTTGAGCGGAACGTTTGTGCTGACGAGAAAAGTAAGTCCCATAGCCTCGGACATCAAAGTGAAACTGCACCTTAACAGTGTCGGCCATCTCGCCATAATCACTTAATGTTCGTGGCGCGTGGTGGCCAAGACACGAAGCTGTGAAAGTGTCTATTAAAAATGTTAGGTTGCAGTAATAAATATAGGCTTGGGCTGGAATCCAAGGGTCAGAAATTTGCTGTTCAATTTCTTTCGGTTTTCCTGTGATTAATTCTTCCACTTTTTCTTCCTTTGTCATTACTAGGTGTCCCCTATGATAAAAGACTTCTCGGGGCCAAACATCAAGTAAGCAACTTCAGAACTTTGTCTGTTTGACGCTTTTTGTGAGAGGTGTTTTAACCCCCCCCCCCCCCTCCCCTCTCAATCGCTCTCTATTTTTGTAGACTTAAAGAATGCAGAGCATGGGAATGTGGTGATCACATGTTAAAGCAGAACGCGTTTTAGGGCTGTTTTCCAAGCCTAAAGTGCCGCGAAAGTTTGGAACAAAAAGCATGACAACACGGCAAGCTGTGTTTTGTTTTGGCCAAGTTGAGTCTCCATCTTTGAATATAGTAGGCGCAGCGAGCTGGCAATGCACTTGCTCGAAATCAAACAATGCCGTCGTCTGCTCGCAAGAAGAGAGCTATGCCTTGAAATTTCCAAAGAGACAATGCACTACTAAAATATACCTTTCATGAAACTGAGAGATTGCTATGTGCATACACCGATTTTTCCGGCCTATTTTACATTGGGCCTGGGTATTGAAGACACCCTTTGTAGTGGCCCTAAGGAAAGCTATTCGAAAAGGACTCCAGTGGGATGGTGCCGTTCTTGAAGCAGGTGAAGTCTTTTGCAACGCCGCTCCCCCCTCAGCGAGCCGAGCCAGTCGAGGGGCTGGCATTGCGTGCCCGTGCTTGCCCGCCGCAGGGACTTGACGTTCTTAGCATTCTTTCCTGCATTCAGGCTGTTGGTTCACCCTCCTCCGCCCGAGTTGGGGGGAATCGCCTTGTGGAAAGAAGACCTCCAGTGCCTCGGTGAGGCCCGGTGGCTCACCGACACCATCATTGACTTCTACCTCAAGTGAGCTTTCCCCTGGTACCTTCGGGACACCCATTTTGGGGCACGGTACTCTCAATATATGGCTAAAAGGTTACGCTAGCAGTTGTGGATGCAGGTGTTCCCAGAGGGAGGGGGTCGGCGTATGGGAAGTTTGAGAAACCGCCATCCTTCGTCCCTTTTCCCCACACTAAAATTTTATGCATACGGAATTCAGGGGGTGGGTCGGGGTCGGTTGGTCATTTAGGACATTGCCCCCCCCCCCCCCCCCCCCCCTTCACTCTGAATCCACCACTGTACTCTAGGGCAGGAGTTCAGAAACTTCTCGGGGAGCCCCTATCTTTCCTGGTTGATTGCCAACAAACCCTTCCTAGTCTCGGCGTTGATCCAATAAAGCAGTGCAGAAGCCTATAGACCTTTTAAACAGTAATGCGCATGCTGGAGAGTGTTTTGTGCAATATTGCGCGTCGATAGGTAGCTCAGATCTGCTAAAACGGTGCTTCAACCGGAGGGGCAATATACTTAGAGGCGGGGACGGTCAAGGGAATTTCAGAGCTCGAAGAGCCCAGTCGCTCCTCGAGCCACTGGGCTCGACCACATTCCTATGTTCCTGGCTGATTGCCAACCATTTTGCTCTTCACAGATCATGATGCGATAGAATTTTCGTCGAGCAGCTTCGGCTCTGTTGTGGTGTAGAACGTGCCAAGCTTTTGGGCGAAATCCTCCTCAGGGGGATTTGTCATTGGGGATGCTGTCTCCGCAGTCACGTTCATATTTTTTGTTGCGGCCTAGTGTGTGAAAACATTAATCTAGAAATTTCGTTTTGGATACCTTGTGAAAGTGGCAGTGCGATTATTGCGAGCTAAAGCTTGGCTGACTTAAGTGCCACGTGCTCCGTAGGCTCCTGCGACGACAGAGTTGTCGTATTAGGTGATGGAGGGCAAACACCATTTGCTCAGATTCTGAACTGCTGTTACAAACTTGAGAGGCCCATCCTTTGGTTGCAGAAATACCTTACAAGACTGTCATTGTGCAAACTGAGAGGGATTGTCTGTCAGGTTATAACAATAACTGGACTAACGTCTTCAGCTCCTTCTTCTACATGAAGCTCACCGACAGGCTAAATTGCAGGACAAGAGAAGAGGCGGGAATCCCGTGAGTCCGCCTTCTTTGCGGACCGCAGCATGCATGTTCACCGTTGCGGCGGGATATTTCGTGGTTTAGGCTGTATCCCAGAAGAAACTGGTACGATCGTCAAGGGTATGAATGACACAACCAGCACACTTGACCACTTCGTGGATGGCATGCCACACAACTAGGTCGCCGACGTCCGAACCGTCGTTCACAAAGGTTATGATGAACTTGAGACCGAATGCCTGGAGCTTGGTTTTAGATCAGGTTCTTAAGACTCGTATATTAGCAGCCTTAACCGTAACCAGGGGCATCTTTAGAAGGGTGGGGGGTGGGGGGAGTTCTCATTCTATCAGCGACTATAGGTGATAACATTCTTCTATCACCATCATTAGTGGGGAAGTATATATGAGCCTTTGGGACTGCCACGAGGTGGCTCCGATTTCCCGATATGGCCCATTGGAAGTCTAATTGGGCAGTCGAGCGGAGCCAAGTGCGCGCGCGCGAAAAGCGGGAGTGAAGAGGTTCGGCCGTGCGTTGTCTCCGTGCAGGCCTGCGGCTCATCGGCACCGCGACGTGCGCACGTGGACGCGGCTTGTGGATATCTTTGCGAAAAACTCCTCGTCTTTGCGAAAAACTTCCTTCTCCGTTGCAGGTCCACGAGCTGCAGGTGGATCTGCTCGAGGTCCAGGCCGAGCCGATTAGCGATCGCATGTAGGATGTGGAATGAAAGAGTTTTGTGTGTTGCAATTATTTTGAACCCGATGAGCGCTTTTTGCTGAAGTTCAATAGTGCCGTGATGTACGAGTGAAGTCGTAATGAAAAAGCTTGTGGATATGTTGTTTCTAGTAGTGCCTATTTGAGAAGTTTGCAATGTGTTGTTATGTGAATGAACAGGCATGTAGAGGTTTTGAAATAGGTATTTGTTAATAAAACACGTGTCCTATTGTACATGAGTCATTTTATGAATTACGCGAAGTGGCTACATTTGGGCTACAAAACTTTGCCCTCTAATTTTGTATTTGGAAGTTTTTGGGCTACAATATCTTAGCCTATGGGCTATGTCGGACCAGGCCATCTGGCAAGACTGTCGACGTAGACGACAGTATTCGGGCAACGAGCGCTTGGGTCAGGCGACTCAGTGGCTGTTTCCTGTTGAGCGGAACGTTTGTGCTGACGAGAAAAGTAAGTCCCATAGCCTCGAACGTCAAAGTGAAACTGCACCTTAACAGTGTCGGCCGTCTCGCCATAATCACCTAATGTTCGTGGCGCGTGGTGGCCAAAACACGAAGCTGTGAAAGTGTCTATTAAAAATGTTAGGTTGCAGTAATAAATATAGGCTTGGGCTGGAATCCAAGGGTCAGAAATTTGCTGTTCAATTTCTTTCGGTTTTCCTGTGATTAATTCTTCCACTTTTTCTTCCTTTGTCATTACTAGGTGTCCCCTATGATAAAAGACTTCTCGGGGCCAAACATCAAGTAAGCAACTTCAGAACTTTGTCTGTTTGACGCTTTTTGTGAGAGGTGTTTTAACCCCCCCCCCCCTCCCCTCTCAATCGCTCTCTATTTTTGTAGACTTAAAGAATGCAGAGCATGGGAATGTGGTGATCACATGTTAAAGCAGAACGCGTTTTAGGGCTGTTTTCCAAGCCTAAAGTGCCGCGAAAGTTTGCAACAAAAAGCATGACAACACGGCAAGCTGTGTTTTGTTTTGGCCAAGTTGAGTCTCCATCTTTGAATATAGTAGGCGCAGCGAGCTGGCAATGCACTTGCTTGAAATCAGACAATGCCGTCGTCTGCTCGCAAGAAGAGAGCTATGCCTTGAAATTTCCAAAGAGACAATGCACTACTAAAATATACCTTTCATGAAACTGAGAGATTGCTATGTGCATACACCGATTTTTCCGGCCTATTTTACATTGGGCCTGGGTATTGAAGACACCCTTTGTAGTGGCCCTAAGGAAAGCTATTCGAAAAGGACTCCAGTGGGATGGTGCCGTTCTTGAAGCAGGTGAAGTCTTTTGCAACGCCGCTCCCCCCTCAGCGAGCCGAGCCAGTCGAGGGGCTGGCATTGCGTGCCCGTGCTTGCCCGCCGCAGGGACTTGACGTTCTTAGCATTCTTTCCTGCATTCAGGCTGTTGGTTCACCCTCCTCCGCCCGAGTTGGGGGGAATCGCCTTGTGGAAAGAAGACCTCCAGTGCCTCGGTGAGGCCCGGTGGCTCACCGACACCATCATTGACTTCTACCTCAAGTGAGCTTTCCCCCGGTACCTTCGGGACACCCATTTTGGGGCACGGTACTGTCAATATATGGCTAAAAGGTTACGCTAGCAGTTGTGGATGCAGGTGTTCCCAGAGGGAGGGGGTCGGCGTATGGGAAGTTTGAGAAACCGCCATCCTTCCTCCCTTTTCCCCACACTAAAATTTTATGCATACGGAATTCAGGGGGTGGGTCGGGGTCGGTTGGTCATTTAGGACATTGCCCCCCCCCCCCCCCCCCTTCACTCTGAATCCACCACTGTACTCTAGGGCAGGAGTTCAGAAACTTCTCGGGGAGCCCCTATCTTTCCTGGTTGATTGCCAACAAACCCTTCCTAGTCTCGGCGTTGATCCAATAAAGCAGTGCAGAAGCCTATAGACCTTTTAAACAGTAATGCGCATGCTGGAGAGTGTTTTGTGCAATATTGCGCGTCGATAGGTAGCTCAGATCTGCTAAAACGGTGCTTCAACCGGAGGGGCAATATACTTAGAGGCGGGGACGGTCAAGGGAATTTCAGAGCTCGAAGAGCCCAGTCGCTCCTCGAGCCACTGGGCTCGACCACATTCCTATGTTCCTGGCTGATTGCCAACCATTTTGCTCTTCACAGATCATGATGCGATAGAATTTTCGTCGAGCAGCTTCGGCTCTGTTGTGGCGTAGAACGTGCCAAGCTTTTGGGCGAAATCCTCCTCAGGGGGATTTGTCATTGGGGATGCTGTCTCCGCAGTCACGTTCATATTTTTTGTTGCGGCCTAGTGTGTGAAAACATTAATCTAGAAATTTCGTTTTGGATACCTTGTGAAAGTGGCAGTGCGATTATTGCGAGCTAAAGCTTGGCTGACTTAAGTGCCACGTGCTCCGTAGGCTCCTGCGACGACAGAGTTGTCGTATTAGGTGATGGAGGGCAAACACAATTTGCTCAGATTCTGAACTGCTGTTACAAACTTGAGAGGCCCATCCTTTGCTTGCAGAAATACCTTACAAGACTGTCATTGTGCAAACTGAGAGGGATTGTCTGTCAGGTTATAACAATAACTGGACTAACGTCTTCAGCTCCTTCTTCTACATGAAGCTTACCGACAGGCTAAATTGCAGGACAAGAGAAGAGGCGGGAATCCCGTGAGTCCGCCTTCTTTGCGGACCGCAGCATGCATTTTCACCGTTGCGGCGGGATATTTCGTGGTTTAGGCTGTATCCCAGAAGAAACTGGTACGATCGTCAAGGGTATGAATGACACAACCAGCACACTTGACCACTTCGTGGATGGCATGCCACACAACTAGGTCGCCGACGTCCGAACCGTCGTTCACAAAGGTTATGATGAACTTGAGACCGAATGCCTGGAGCTTGGTTTTAGATCAGGTTCTTAAGACTCGTATATTAGCAGCCTTAACCGTAACCAGGGGCATCTTTAGAAGGGTGGGGGGGGGGGGGGGGGGGGAGTTCTCATTCTATCAGCGACTATAGGTGATAACATTCTTCTATCACCATCATTAGTGGGGAAGTATATATGAGCCTTTGGGACTGCCACGAGGTGGCTCCGATTTCCCGATATGGCCCATTGGAAGTCTAATTGGGCAGTCGAGCGGAGCCAAGTGCGCGCGCGCGAAAAGCGGGAGTGAAGAGGTTCGGCCGTGCGTTGTCTCCGTGCAGGCCTGCGGCTCATCGGCACCGCGACGTGCGCACGTGGACGCGGCTTGTGGATATCTTTGCGAAAAACTCCTCGGCTTTGCGAAAAACTTCCTTCTCCGTTGCAGGTCCACGAGCTGCAGGTGGATCTGCTCGAGGTCCAGGCCGAGCCGATTAGCGATCGCATGTAGGATGTGGAATGAAAGAGTGTTGCGTGTTTCAATCATTTTGAACCCAATCAGCGCTTTTTGCTGAAGTTCAATAGTGCCCTGATGTACGAGTGAAGTCGTAATGAAAAAGCTTGTGGATATGTTATTTCCAGTAGTGCCTTTTTGAGAAGTTTGCAATGTGGTGTTATGTGAATGAACAGGCATGTAGAGGTTTTGAAATAGGTATTTGTTAAAAAACACGTTTCGTATTGTACATGAGTCATTTTATGAATTACGCAAAGTGGCTACATTTGGGCTACAAAAATTGCCCTCTGATTTTGTATTTGGAGGTTTTTGGGCTACAATATTTTAACCTATGGGCTATGTCGGACCAGGCCATCTGGCAAGACTGTCGACGAAGAAGACAGTATTCGGCCAACGAGCGCTTGGGTCAGGCGACTCAGTGGCTGTTTCCTGTTGAGCGGAACGTTTGTGCTGACGAGAAAAGTAAGTCCCATAGCCTCGGACATCAAAGTGAAACTGCACCTTAACAGTGTCGGCCATCTCGCCATAATCACTTAATGTTCGTGGCGCGTGGTGGCCAAGACACGAAGCTGTGAAAGTGTCTCTTAAAAATGTTAGGTTGCAGTAATAAATATAGGCTTGGGCTGGAACTCAAGGGTCAGAAATTTGCTGTTCAATTTCTTTAGGTTTTCCTGTGATTAATTCTTCTGCTTTTTCTTCCTTTGTCATTACTAGGTGTCCCCTACGATAAAAGACTTCTCGGGGCCAAACATCAAGTAAGCAACTTCAGAACTTTGTCTGTCTGACGCTTTCTGTGAGAGGTGTTTTAACCCCCCCGCTCCCCTCTCAATCACTCTCTATTTTTGTAGACTTAAAGAATGCAGAGCATGGGAATGTGGTGACCACATTTTAAAGCAGAACGCGTTTTAGGGCTGCTTTCCAAGCCTAAAGTGCCGCGAAAGTTTGTAACAAATGCGCCAAATGCGACCCGCCACTCGACTTGGTCGTCTGCGTCGCCCCCCGCCGTTGACTCTGGCAAGTTTCTTGGCCCTATTTTTTACAGAAAGGGAGCTACGCTTTGTAATTTTATAAGAAAAAACCGACCTTTGAAATACACTTTCGACGAGAAGTTTAGGATGCTACGTGCAGGCGTCGATTTTTACAGTCTATTTTAGATCGAGCGTGGTGACTTGGGACACCCTCTATATCTTGAAGGAAAATTGCAACGGCTACAGGTGCCGATCTTGCCGGCATGATTTTGTTGCAAACGGGACGTTTGGGACACACCGTAGAAAACGGGTACCGAGGAAAAGCCGTGGACATTACAGGGAAC
The DNA here is from genome assembly GCA_013358835.2 of Ixodes persulcatus. NCBI lineage: Eukaryota > Metazoa > Arthropoda > Arachnida > Ixodida > Ixodidae > Ixodes > Ixodes persulcatus. The sequence continues at coordinate 31,526 of JABSTQ010008536.1, read as the reverse complement.
GGGTTTAAATTGTTTCTGAAACTGCAAGTGCGGAGGGTTTTTGCTAGTACTTCTGATAAAAGTGACACTAGTGGTGCAATTTGCTCTTTGACATTCTCTCTTTGTTTTTGTGTTAGAATTTGCTCACTCTCACTCCAGAGTAAAGGTTTTGCATCTAGATGTTCGAAGACCCGCTGCCATCCTGCGTGGCTCTATCTTTACCACCCGATATGACCTGCAGGAGTAACTTAGATCTACCCGGGCAAGATTTAAAACACGGCCACTAAGATGGAGCTGCCTTTGACTCAAGGTGATGCATCTCTTGGCCGCGGCCCCCAAAGTACCTGAATATTTCCGTTCACGAGTAACGACAACCGACGTTCGAAATGAAGCACATTCCGATGTAGCAAAATGACATCTTTCGGCTCATTCTGCTCCCGTGTCCTGTTGTTCGCTCCTGGAAACCTGCTCCGTCACGCAACAGGTGCTTCAGTTAATGTCTGTACCTGCAGGAAGCACGAAGTTGTTCCGTTATCCTGTAACTTCAGCAGCCCTCAATGAGTGTGTGCGTGTTCTGTGCAGGAGGTGGCTTGTGGTATGCGGCTTCATGGGCCAGCAGCGTCCCCCTGGGGGTCTGGCTTCCCTGGATGTGGCGGTGTCCACAATTGAGAAGGCCAGCAACCTCGTTAACCGCATGCTCCAGGAGGGAAACCTAGCGCAGCTGGGCGCTTGTGGCCGACTACCAAAGAAACAAAAAAAATTAATAAAGTGGTGCAAAAGAAAAGATGGACAATTAGAAGACACAAACACAGTGCTGACTCTCAAATGTCGTTTTCTCTCATAAAAGAATATACAAAAGAAATAAATTTAAAAGATAGGACGGACAGGTAAATCCGTAAACAATATGCGAGCATCGTCTGTCCTTGCGGGGTGCTTTATTGGGGCTCTTAGCAGGGCTCTGTATATAATGTGGCTGTACTCTGCAGTTCTATAATATTCAAATGTTGGTCAAACATCAAAATAAGGCCGCTAGAAAAATCACGAGGGTCTTTTTTTTGGCAATAAGATTTTATCAATGCAACAGCATTCTTTAGCTATCCCCAACTTCCCCCCAGATTTCTTTGAATCTCTGGCCTCCTAATGCGCATTACATACGCGCAGTAAACTATTTCAACTCACATTCTCACACCTTCACATTTGCACCTTGACGTTGTCCTAGAGGTCGTCCTAGGCAGCATCCCAGACATACTAAAAGTCCTAGAATTCGTGCTCTAGATCGCCCTAGAGGTTGTCCTAGAGGACGTCGAGGATGACGTTCTTGATGCCCATAGAATTTGGCTTTAATCCCTCAACCGTCTTGAACGAGCCAAGCTCTTTAACATGAAGCCGTCCCCAAACCGTTCAGGATGGGTATAGCTCTCCTGCTCTCCCCGGTTCGCGCATTCAACCGTTCTGGACGAACCAGGCTCACTTATGGCTTAGTTTAAGGTAGTGCCAACAGATGACAGCACTGAATTTTTTATATTTTGCTCCCATTTTGTTTTTTGCTAGAAACTTGATTTTGAAGGCAACGAATGCCACTTTGACGAGAACAATTAAGCAATTGAGGGTCAAAAATTTCCAAAATTGAAAAACGATTAAGGCGTTGATAATCAAAGCAAGGATGGAATTATAGCAGCCATTTGCCTGTGATGCTAGTTAGGTTTAGATTATCTTTGTGCGGCCGTTTACGTGATCTCTAAATCTCTAGCGGCTCAGTGAACTGCCAGTGGAGATACCTGTATTGATCAGCAAACCAACCCAGGAGTAGTATTGACACAATGTTATTTAGAAGCCGATTTCTATGAGAAAACCATCAAAAAGACCTGTCACAGTGACTTTATGATGATGTCATGGTGGCAGATGTTGTCACAGTCTCTCGTGTTATGCAACGTCATGATGTCATGACGTTGCATAACACTACTTGACCTCTTGAGGTCATTTGGCATCATCTGACATTGTGGCATCACGAGACATCATGAAGCCAACTGATGTCTTGAGGCAATGTGACATGGCACCATGTAACATCATGATGCCAATTGAAGACATGTCATTTTGAGGTTATGTGACACGATGACATTACTCAACATGCCACCAATTGACGTCGAAGTCATGTGACATCAGGTAAAACCATGACGTCATATGGTGTCAGTTATGTGGCATTGTGACGTTCCGTGACATGCTGTCGTTGCAAGACGTCCAATGTCACATTGATGTCGGATGATATGTGACGACGCATAATGTTGTGTGTTATGATGCCTGTTGTCACGAGGTCACGTGACTGATGTCGCGTGACGTTATATCGTGTTACACCGTTGCTTCGTGTGATGAGACCATCGTTACTTGATTACCTCAGTTGTGGAACTCCCGCGAAGGGGGGTACCCCCCCTCACTCACCTCAATCCGCCAAGAGACATTCGAAGCGCCATCTATATTCTCGTTTCATAACTGTGCATTCTAAAGAGCACAGCTGAAGTGCCAAATGGCGATCACAGCGCCGCCATTTCTCCCGCAGCGGTCACTCTAGGAACTGCACGTGACATCTATTTTTGGCTTCAATCGCGTTACAGGGGTGCCACCCCCTTATCCCCAGCGGACGCGCCGCGAAATAACCCCCACAGTTAAAATGCGCCTAGCTCGGGACGCGCTACCTGAAATCCCCGCTGAGGCGTGGTTGTATAAAAACAATATTAATTGTGCTGCAAAACCTTGAAAACTAAAAATTTTAGAAAACAACACCCGCCCCCATTTTGTACTAATCTCCAATAAGAGTTACTACAAAAAGAGTTTTTTTCGTTGGTTTTTACGCGTCTAGTGACGTTGAAACGAACGTATCCCGATTCAGTTACCAAAGCAGCCGTCCGGCGGCGCGTCGAGCGAATCTGGGCGAGTCGTGGTGAGTGAGGGGGGGTACTGTTCGTGCATGCAGCGCCTATGAACAGTTCCGTAACTGAGTTAATCTAATAACGTTGGATGAGACCACATTCATATGGCCCCATGATGTTGCGTGACGTCACGCAGAGACAGCATGTGCCCAGCTCACGTGCAACACATTCTATGCTCTCCAGGCTTCGTCAGGATGACCGGGCTAGTGTACCTTTTTTTCGAGGAGGTGAAAGCATCTTTGTTGCTGTGCGGCTGAAGCGCTATTTTCGAGGTGGTGGTGACATCGTTTCAGGGACCGTGGTGGTTGACGAGGTACACCTGGTGGTGGACTCCAACAGGGGCTACCTGCTCGAGCTGATGCTGACCAAGCTGGCATATATGGCACGCAGGTACTTTGGACTGCCTAAAGCGACTGAATGAGCTACGTTTTGAGCATTCACACTCCCCGATCATCTCGTGGGTACCGCCATTTTGGTGCCAAGTGCAGAGCAGGCACAACTGGCAACGATTACGAGTCGAAAATACAACTTCCCGAGGTTGGGATACATTGTCGTGGAAGGTGGGGTGGCGGCGTCTCGCTTTGTCCAGGGTGTCTAGCGACCGGGAAAACCGGGAAATGTCAGGGAAATTTTAATTACCGGGAAAAATCAGGGAATTATCAAGGATATTGTCAAAATGTGAGCCCAGTCTGGCAAAATGAGCCGAAAACGCCATGGGATGCCCTAAGCAAAGACTGGAAGACTCAGGGGGAAAAAAATAGGCAATAAATTCTGCTTAGAGCGGAGCGCGGGCTCTGCTTAACCAATTTAGTGTGCTACCCAATGCAAAGGAAACAGCCGACAAATTCAGTTCAAGCCTTGGATCGGATTGAGGATGCGACACAAGGCTAGATCCAGTTAGAGCTACTAGATTTAGTAACAAATGAAAAAGCCGCAGACACCAATTTAACCCGAGCCTTAAGCTGAAAGTATCCGAAAGTGCATATGGAGGCCATGCTGCCATTCGGTTAGTGACGTGTGGGGTTGAGCGTCGTGTTTTCATCATGTTTTCGGAAGCGACCTCTTCACTGGCGATGTCGGTGGCAAGAAAGTGCTCGTTTAATCTGGAACGGACGAACCCGAATGTTTCGGAATACGCAAGTTGGATTAACCTCGTGCAAAACGATCCTTGCAGTGCTCAATGCCTTGTGTTCTAAATGTTACATATATTTCACCGCCTCTGCAGTCGTCAGAAAATTTCACCCGAAATTGTCAGAAAAAACCCGGAAAAATCTGGAATTTCAAAATATTATTTTGCTAGACACCGTGTTGCCGCAAACTGTTCATCGCTTCTGGAGGATGTAAAGGAATTTTTCGCAATTTCGGGTGAAGCTTGTGAGAACTGGCTACAATGATTTTGTATTCTTGTAAATTTGTATTTGGGGAGGGCTCGGATACCTTGCAGGAAAAAGGAGAGTAAATCACTATAAGTTTCTTTGTCTATAATCGTTAATGACGAGCTTGGCATGAACCAAGACAATTAAAGAAAACTTGTCTGTCCTGCGTGTACCAGACATTCTCGTAGCAATGCAATAAAACTTGTAATTACAAATAGGATACAAACAAGTTCTTCTTTCCTCAAACAATAAATGATTGAATGGATCACTACCTGACATTGTGATATCGCTACTTAAAAAAAAATAAAAAAAAATTTGCTCTCTCTTATTGCTTACCTTGCATAAATTGTCTCGGACACACCACTCCCATTACAATCTCGAAAGAGGTAACAATACCAATTTCAGAAATGCACGACCAGGGTACCTGGGTCGCTAAACTCGTCAAGCACAACTTTGTGCCCGAAGTTTGCGGAACGCGCTAATTGGTTCTCGCGACGCCGACGTCGCGCCGAGCGAAGTGTCAATAATTCGAACGCTCATTTCTTTGAGAGAGGCAGAATTTAGCAAAGTTCATCGAGGCGCGCGTGCAGCGCGTGAGGGGCGCGAGGGGCCCGCTGATTGAACGGCTTCGCCGATGACGTAGCGCCCATTTGTCCCTACATCTCTACGCCAAGCTAAAATTAATGCTTTGCAGATTGTCCCTAGGCGATGTATTCCTCTTTCTGGAATCTTCTTTGCGAATTCTGAAGCTGTGTGAAGAGAAATTTTCGACCGAGTTTTCTAGACTCCGGGTCGTGAAGACAGAGATATTGTACATTCCAAGAAAAGCAAAGTCTACCTGGAACCTAAAAGTATACTTTTAAATAAAAGTAGAGCACAGTTGGTGACCAGGTGGCAACAGCAGCACTTGTCTTTGTTGGTGGCCACAGTCTGTGTGCCATATCCCTGCCCACGGTCCAGAACTATATGCAAGGCCCTTGTATTTTTTATTTATTTTTGGTTGGTCCACTCTTTAGGATGCCGAGGCGGGACTTGAGGACCAAGACGATGAAGTAGCATGGAGGTGGCCCTCGGAGAGGGCCAATACCCTCCATGCTACAAGAAGGTCTTGGCCCTTGGAGAGTGCCAAGACCTCTTAAAGGACCTGGATTTGCGAGTCTCTCTACGAGAAGGTGAGTGTCAGAATTTAGTTGGCTCATTAATGTAAAACGATTAAACAATAAACAATACAAAGAAAACGGAGCCGCCAAACAATACGGCGGCTCCGTTTTCCTCGAACGGGATGACGCGAGCCTTGACACACGCTCGCTCCCAAGGGGGCTCCGACTAGACGCGATCCAAGCGAGAATAGGGGCGCCACATCGTGGGGCTGAAACTACTCGGATCTTCGAGAAGGCTCACGTTGTGTCAAAGGTTCGCGGATACCTGAGAAACTCATGTAAACACCCAGCGGCCAATGCCTCCCTCGTCCGCTGTCGCCATCACTGTACCAAATAAGTAAGCCTGTGGTAATCGGGAAACATGGTGTTGAGAGTATCATGTAATTATGCAGGCAGCGCCCTCACCACATATCGCGAACTAAACCACATTTTATGCATTTCCAGGTGATCACATTCAGACAAGAAATCATTTTTCACGTAGGGGACTGTTTATTGGAACTCTGCATGGTATAATTCACTAAAAAGAAAGTCACAAACATAGCACATGATACAGCCATACAGCAAAGTTCCCACGGAAGCCGGTTGATTCGCAAGCAAAAAGCGGAACCGACAACCTTTTTTTTTCTTTTTTCGGAGTATTGGGCATGTTTTAACAGGAATATTGAGGGCACGTGTGAAACGCAATGATTGAACACACAGCTTAGTGCTACAGATTTTGACAGGTCACAAGGACATCAAGGGGCATGTAAAATGGAGCACATCCAATCATATACCGTATTTACTCGATTCTAAGCACCCCCTTTCTTTCACACCCGCGATGTTCAAAGAGGGGGGGGGGGGGGGGTGCTTAGATTCGAAACATGCTTACATCCGCATGCAAACTTTTTTTCAGGTGTTTATTCTTGAAAGTATGGGGGGGGGGGGGGGTGCTTAGAATCGCGAAAATTCGGTATTAACAGCATTTAACAACCTTGGCGTTACAAATTGAACTATTCGTTTTACTGACATTTGATTACGACGTGTTTGGCACATGAGATAAGTGAGGCCCATCAATTGAAATCTGAAAATTTGTCTTTCTATAAACTTTGCCAAATAAAATTAAGGGTACGAGCGAAGTGATCTTTCGTACGTTTGGTTCAAGTCGAATGATAGGCACGACTTCATGAACCCTTATAACAGATCTGCTTTCAAACTGATGCGATTTAAAATCAACAACCCTGAACTTGGGTGATTTCCATGTAGATGGCTTCCTTTCGACATCACATAATACGAACCCTAGGCACTCTCAAGCTGCCTGCGTCAGATTAGTTCGCAGGCGTCTTTGCGTTTAAAATAAATAGAATTCAATAAATTTTGTATAAAAATGTTAACACAATTTGATGACTGCAGATGTGTGACCGAGCATAGTGTACAGTTTCTCTAAATTCATAAATGAACAAATCAAGCGAACGTTTCTATTGCAATAACGATTTAAGACCGTCTAACAGATGTAGGTGTAATGTCGTGAACAAACAAATCGCCCGATGTGGACGTTAAGATTATTCCAAGCATCAGATAAAATGTGAGTTAAACGTTCAAATCTGTATATCTTATATGTCCTATATAATCAAAAACAACTATTTTAAATTTGTTATGAAGGCAGGGCCGGAGGTTTTCAGGAAACACCCATCGCTTCATATGCTGAGTAGTATTTTGGTCACATTCCTGAAGATTCTAAATGCGCGATTATACACATACATTGCACTATACTTACTTGGAATATTCGGCCACTATCACTGTGTAAACTTCAGTTGTCATAAATAATTGGGCTCACTATGCGCCAGGTCTGACCCTGATTCCGGTATCTCCTCCCCCCTCACGCGTATCCGGTACGCCTACGGTGAAAACAGTCAAAATCGGTTACAAAATTAACTGCATATGTCGTCGTGCACAATATGATGGCATGCAATTAAGTTGCAAATGTAAACATCGGGCGGCAATTCCCAATAAGGCGAGAAACGCGGTGAAACGCGACGAAAAACGCGAATGCAACGCCTTCGCCTAATCGCGGAGGGGAGAGTGGAGCGACGAGTTGAAGCCACCTTATGGCGGCCGCGTCACGTGATTCCAAGATGGCAGCGCCCATACGACGGAGGCCGAAAAGGTCTATGGACGTTGAGAGGCTACATGCAACGTTTCATCCATGACATCCCCAGCTCTTGACCCCTATAAAAATGGCTACCGCCATTCTACGGATATCTGATCGACATTATATCGTTCCCATATCTATTTTATCGCCCTCGCTTAAATTTTATGGAATCTTCATTGCCCCTTTATCGACGTTTGGCACTGACATGGTAGGCGCTTAAATGGTGATTAAATGACGAAGGAATCATTTGGCGTCTTTTCATTGACAGTGTCCATACAAAATTTAGGTATCGTCTTTTTTTAGTCATCTGATAGTCAATCTAGCGTGCGAGTTACGTTCCCGAAGGCAGTGGAATATCGGTCTATTTATGCTGCTGCAAGCATATAAAACTTTCATTTTTAATATTATTTTAAATATTTTTAGCCAGTGATATTTTAGTATAATATTCTCCAGCTTTCGATGTGTTTTAAATATATTTTTGTCAGGTCATTTACCTTTTTTGGCATGTCTGATCGGTACGGATACGGTCGCCAAACGGCGTGCGCCAGAACACACTCCGGTGCTACTTTTTGTAGTTTTTTTTTTTATTTGTCTCCTTATTACATAATATAAAAGCTCATTTACTTTCATATTGTTTTCATTCATCACTTGTGTTAGTGCCTCGGTGAGAGCAGTTTTTTCTTGTGCCCAGGGCACAAGTACATCACAATTAATCAATTACTTTTGGAAATTAAAAACTCATGACTTTCTGTGAGCATGCCTGTGGCTCCGAGTCTGAAGGAATATAATAATGCATATTTCTCCTCATTTTTGATTTTTAATTCTGCTGGCTAGATTATGAACACAAAGACAATTTATATCTAGTTTTTTTGTTTTAATATGAATCTGCATTTTAATGCATATGTTGGTGCCTTATCACATTCTGGCCGTCTAGAATTGCTTATAAAATAATTTACTGTCGAAAGAAAAACGAATATTCGCTTTTTTATCTTAATTTGACTAGAATGGCTAGTGGATGTTTAAATGTATCACTGACCCTCGACGCACACACTGTAGCCGTGTGACAGCGTAGTATTAGGTGTGCATATTTATATAATATATCGCTAGGCACTGTACAATATTCTGCACAACTGCGGATTATATATCTCGTGAATCTTAATACTTGCTGGCAGGTGACCAGCCGTTACTAGTGCATTATATTTTTTATTTCAGGCATATGGTTACTGTACACCTCCAACTTATTTGCAAATGTTTGGGGCGACAGGAACCTTTACAATGCTAGCCTTTGGTGTGCTATATTAAATGTAGAAACTGTCGGTAAATTCTGACAATTTACACGCTCAATACTGCAATTCATGGTGTTGATAACCCAAACCCCGCTTTCCCGAGACGCGACTCGAATTTCATACATTCTAAAAAATAATTTATCATTTTATTATTTATTTGTTTTGCCAGGGAAGACCGGTAAATTCTCTTTTTTTAACTTTTACTGCTCCGAGTGTGGTCAAAAGAAAAGGACGGAGGACACAAAATGACATATCTTAGTCATGTCCCGAATTGTAGATATAAAACTAATCCAATAGCTCAATAAAAATATCGTCCCCATTAAAGTGTCAACCAAACTCAATTTTCCTTCATAGGGAGCTGATTACGTGAAGGGTACTATTTTGATATAAATATTATGCGCTGATAGACAAACAATGCAGGTCAATTGCTCACCGGTTTTATTATACAGCTCAATTGAAATTCCCATTTTTCAGAGCGCTTCCATTCCGAGCAATGCAACTCATAGTGACAACCCTAGGAAAATCAAAGTAAACTATCAGTTTGCTTCAAGGGCATGGCTAGCTTCTAGAACACACAAAAACAGAGATTGGTTGTCGCGAAGAGCAATACACTTGCGGGCATCTTCTGCGTTCACTTCAAGGACCTCATTAGTTTCTCTGACTTCAACAAAACGATTCAAAGACAGATCTTCACCGAACGATTGAAACAGAACCTGGACCACAGACAATTTGATGATGCGAAATTGCACTTTTGGTGATTGATGGCCTGCACCTTGAATGTCCCCTGACAAAATTATATGAGTGATCTGACCAAAATAATTCCCGTAGCAGACGTACGAATTGAGTCGTCGTGACTTATCCAGGTCACTCGTACAAAAAGTAAAGTTGTTATAGGTTACCTTTCTGAAGAAACATTCCAACCCAGACTGTGTCTTCTTGCCATGAAACAGAAACTTTCCACACACGACAGAATTCTTTTTTAAGTCATAACCCTTGAGAAGTGATGAGGCTATTTGCCTCACGGTTTCATTTGAGTTGCCAACTGAAGCCAACGAGAAGAGCTTCGGAAGTGCCTGGAGTATGCAGTATTTATCTACAATTTGAGAGGCAGCATACCGGGTCCCACATACAAACTTGAGGAGTCTTCCATTTAAGTTTTCGAAGGGAAAAGCGGAGTAACCCCATAGGGGTCCCCAGTCTGCAACGGAACCGACAAGATGAGTGAGCAAATGGGCGTTGTAAGTCATATACTCCATACCGTACAGTGATTCATACTCTTTTAAAAATTCAAACATATGCTGCTGAATCATGGACATCTTATCAGCTGGTACACACGCCGAGAGCAAAATGTGCATAAGTTGGACGAACTTCATCCAGTTCTTAAAAAAACGTGTTGGGAGGATTCCTTTCAACACAACAGGCGAGAAGAAAAGAAGCCAATTCCGCCACTCTGACGATTTCCAGTATTTCCGAAGGTTCAGAGAACGTGGCAATCTGGAAATCTCCCAGACTGGTTTGATTGCAAGGAGACGGGAGTCCAAATCGGCTAACCGATGACCTAAATGAAACTGCTGTGTGCCTTTCCCCGACAACCACATGTAAGTAGTTGCCCGCACAAAGCCGGAACACACCGCGTGCATGTGATCTACGACAAAGTTTGACGGGAACTTGAAAAAAGAAAGCATTAAAAGCACGCTAATTCCCTTAACGCCATAACGTTGTCCTCCGGGAGCGTTGCTAGCATCAGTAGCATTCATTGTAAAGGATTCGTGTGATCTTTCCTTGGGGACCGAACTTGTCATGGGATATACTCGGCATGAGCCCTTGCCTTTTTTTATGACTGTTCCCTCGTGCTCACACCAAGCGCATCCAAAAGCACCATTAAATTGCGTCATATTCATCACCATGCATCTCGCAACACTGTCCACAGTGCATGGTCCAGGATAAACAAACGATATTTTTTGCTCCCCGGTGTCTGACGTCCATGAGATACCATCGGTAGCCAAGTCGTTCATTTTCTCAACAAATGGCTTTAAAAATGTGTTCATCGGTGGCTTTCTCGACCCAAACCACAGGCCTGCGAGCACAATGTTTTTCACCCTTTCTTTCAGATCTAGTTCGTTTACCTGCAGCTGCAAGGGCCAAATACTGAAATTCGTAGACTCATAGACTGGCACTCCGTCTGTATTCCATGTGACAGTGATATCGTCATCTTTTAGGGGCAGTTTGTTGTACATGCTACTCTGCCGTATGTCAGTGACATCAAAAACTAATCCTCTCGGAATGCTGTGTAGTGACGACTCTTTAGCCTTGAGAACATCTCTCAGTTGTGCTGCCATGTCTAACATAAAAAAAAATGAACCAGCCTTCATCAAGTCATCACAATTATGGCACATGGAACATGCTGGACAGGTCGTCTGCGGTGGCAAGTGGACTCCAAGGTATTCTTCACATTGCGGACAATAGAAGTGCACTTCCTGAAGAATGTCCTTGCCACTAAACTGTCGAAAAAATGTGAACTTTGACGATGGAAAATCTGTGTTCATCGGAAGATGTGCGTCGATGACTTTCAGAAGACTGTCTGTTGCTTCCTTTGTCCCATGATGCCGTAGACTGTGTGCCATGAGGAGCAACAAGCTCTCAGCCCTCGACAGCTTGGATCCAGGGTAAAGAGGTTCCTCCTGCAGAGCGATAAAGCGTGCGCAAACTATAACACTGACTATGTTGCGTATAATTAAATAATGTTCAGTTTCTAACAATTAGTCCCATATAAGGGCCAGAACTAAACAAGTTCAGGAATATCGGGATCCATATATCTGAGTAGAGCATTTTCACCTAAACGTATGCAAATTGTGTACATATGTTTAAAAGGTTCACACGGCAACTTCGGCGGATTATTGGATATTCAGTTGATTATCGAAGTAGCCAATGAGGAAACAAGTTCCTCCTGCACGCAGGTGATTACTGAAAAAAATTAACGCTAGTAGCTTTGATATTACTATGACATTTAGCTGGGGGGAGGGGGGAGTTATGCAGATAAAACGAGTGATTGTTATGAAGATTAGTCATGAACTTGCTACCATTCAAAAGAATCGCTCATGGAATACATATATCTAAATATTACTATATATAACATGCAATGTTTAATTCATAATCAATAAAAAGGGCTAACTAAGTTTTCAGGAGAAATCAAGAACTTTAAATAATTTTTAATGTGTCACAGAGATTGCCAGACTTCCAAGTTTGGCCGTCTCTTTCGTGTGACCTAAACAGCATTCCTTAAATTTCTTGTTATATAAAAAATAACTTGAAATTAAACTCCTTTTATTGAACATAAATTATTTTTATGTAATATATAGTGGCCGTTACATACGTATATGTTAATGGGTCAGCTCGTTTATTAATAAAAAGTCTAGTTTATTAAAATCTTAAAGTATATTTTATTTACCAAAAACAACGTTGGGATCGATTTTTTCAAAAGCTACACTCGTAATTTGCATTGTTTATTATTTCCAGTTGCGCGCTGTACCACTTCAAAAGCAAAATATTTTCGCTAAATAATACGAAAAAAAAACAAAAACACGGACAATACGAAGGTACGTACTTTTGCAGAGGACGTACGCCGCGTCCTCAACACATCTTCATGTTGTCCGTGTTTCTTTGGCGTATTATCCAGGGATGAGCAACGATCCAGGCCAATTGGCCATCTTAGTTAAATATTACCATATATTTTCTTCTTTTTTTGTGTGTGTGTTCGTGCGCGGATTCGCATACGTGCCTCCTGCCATTCACCATCCTTCCAGTCCCGCGCATTGGGATTTCATCACGAGGTAAAGCTATTGGGGAAATTCGGGGTCCTAACCGGCGCACTTGAACGTTCTCCTCTTTCGAAAGCAGCAGACGACCGCGTGAACTATCGCGCTCGTTGTTCGAGATACGCCAGCTCGTGACAGCGAACCGAGCAGTGAACTCTGCGTCACGGGAGTTTGTAAAATGCGCGAATGTAGCGTTGAAGCCACAAATCACAACGACCACTCAGGGCGGCGGCGAACCGACGGCTGGCGATTTTGGCGGTCAACAACAGTCTAGGCGCCAAACAACACCGCGTGCGCTCTACAAGCGTCAGCCCGTGACAATAACCGCGCATAGAACTGAGAGCACTCCTACTCTCTTTACCGCGTAAACCAGGGGAATTCGGTGAGTCGGAAAAGAAGCTGCTTCACCCGTAAGCTGAAAGTGCGGTGGAAGCTACGTCGGCTAAGTCCTCACCGGAACAATCAACTGCCTCCCTTTCACCGCCTGACGCCGCTCTCTGCCTTCATGACTTTATCTGCATGTGGGTACAGTGGTAGGAAGTGATCACGCGGCAAAAAATGGGCGTGTGATCGATCCAACGAACACGTAGCTTCCACCGTAGAAATCCCAATACGCACCCACGCGGCGCCGACCAAACAACAAATAGGAATACTAACTCACCAGTTCCGACGTCGCGGAAGCTCCCGGTGCCTCACTGGGAGAGTCTCTCTCGCTTTCACTGTCCGAAGGTTCTTCACGAGGGACTTCACTGTCGCCCTCACTGTCTGAAGGTTCCTCATTAGAAGCATCACGACCGCTTTCATTGTCGGAAGAGCCATCAGAGCGGTCGGCGGCTTCATCTTCTAACAGGCAATCGTCGTCCTCCAACTCCAGCGATGAGCCGCCCGACGCCAGCGAGCAGGTTTTTCGAAGCCCTGTCTCATCTGACGGCACTGAAGGACCCTCGGAAACAGCAGGCGTTGGTACACACCGCGCAGTGTTCTCCTTCGTTCTTGAGTAGGCGGAGCGGGTTGGGACTGGCACATCGCTATCCCACAAATACTGCTTATATTTACGTTTCTTCGGTCCCATGTTAAAAATGAACGTAGAGGCGACACAGCAGGATGGTTAACCACCCAAGGAGCGTTGGCGGCTTTGACTTTGTTCGAAAATTCTCCGACCGGAGGCCTGCCAGCCCTGCCTGAGCCCCAACACGCCAGTCAACTGTACTTTCGTTTTCTGATTTTGATGCGAGACGGCGATAGCGGCGATAGCGGCGATAGTGCAAGAGAAGTCACGTGACTATGGAGATCACGTGACCACTATCCGGCGCATCTTGCCAGTTTCGTTTTCCTGGCGCAGCCCGCCGGCACCCGTGGGATGTCACTATATTTAACTTCTTTAAAACTCTGGTTATTCAGCTTTATTCATACCCGCTAATTTTCGCTTATCCATTTGTTCACCCATCTCTGCCTTCCGCTGCCTTCGGCTGTCGCGAAAAGTGCGAAGAGGTGCGTCGGGTTGTCGGGTGCGTCCGTCACACACAGACAGATACAATCTAAGACAGTTCGAGCGGTTCGAGGGGGGAAACGGGGAAAGCCGTCGTGGAAAGGAGGTTGCCCCTCTCCACTTCAGCAAATGTGACTTCAGCTTCCCGTTGCAAATCAAGAAGGGAGGGCGAGGTTAAGACGGGCCGGGGTTGAGGGAGGTGTTCGTTAAGGAAGCAGACGGAACGCTAAAGAGAGAAGGAGGTTTCTCTCTCTCCTCTCTAGTGTTCCGTCTGCTTCAACCTCCCAAGCCAGTCTGCTTCCTCCTCCCCGGCCGGCCGGACAATAGGAAATCCTCTTTTCCATCTCGCACTGTCTTGGCGGAAGCGTTGGGCTGTAGTGGCTGTAGTGCGTAGTTTCTCTGGTCGAAATTCTTTCGGAAGCGATCGATGGCGTATATGCTGATTAAGTGGAAGCAGGACAACAAGTGGGATGTGTACCCACTGCGCAAACTTGTCGACGTTGATATTTCTCTTAAGTTAGCGAACGACCCATCGTTGATTGATATTTTCCGCGACAAGCCTCTCATGGTCAACTGGTCGCCGACCAAGGCTGCAGCACCAGCTACACTTTTGGCCATCGGTAAGACCTTTAATTTTTGCATAGTGTTGCACGGCTTTTGCCCCCCCCCCCCCCCCTTTTCCTATTTTTTTTTTTTTGTCGCGTGCGTGACGACACTTTCTGTTTCTCGCCGACCGAGCCTCGCTGTTGCGAAAACCCCAACCTCCAAAAATCAGTGTCCCTTCATTTGCTTACGAGTGCCTTCGACAGTCAAGCACGATCGGAATCATTAAAAGCATTTAGTCTCACCTAATATTTTGAGCCAACCACCGTACCTCAATTACAATCGACCCACGACGGCGCCAGATCGGCGCCTGAAGCGTCACCCACAGCCGGCCGACATAGTTTCGGAAGGCAGGCCCAGTCGTGTGAAAATGATTTTGTATTAAATGTTGTGTGAATGGTTATGTTTCAGTTTAGTAGAGCTCCCGCTAAAACAATTAACAGGTGAGGGACGGAGAAGCAGCCCGCGCTTTTTCTCCGTTTCGTTAGCGCTGCTACTTACCTTCTCCCGTTTTTTTTTTCCCGCCATAATGCTGTGCTTTTGCAGTGATCATGCAACACATTTAAATCTCCGTCCGTCTGGACACTGTGGTTGTTCTATCAATTTAGTTTGTCACTGAAGTCGAGTAAAGATAAAAAAAAATAATAATTAACGTCTGATCGGCGTTTGAAGCATCACTTAGCCGGCCGACATAGTTTCGGAACGCAGGGGCAGTCGTATGAAAATGATTTTGTATTAAATGTTGTGTGAACGGTTATGTTTCAGTTTCGTAGAGCTCCCGCTAAATCAATTAACAGGTGAGGGACGGAGAAGCAGCCCGCACTTTTTCTCCGTTTCGTTAGCGCTGCTACTTATCTTTTCCCGTTTTTTTTCCCCGCCATAATGCTGTGCTTTTGCAGTGATCATGCACCACATTTAAATCTCCGTCCGTCTGGGCACTCTGTGGTTGTTCTATCAAGTTTATTTGTCACTGAAGTCGAGTAAAGATTAAAAAAAAAAAATAATAAACGTCTGATCGGCGTTTGAAGCATCACTTAGCCGGCCGACATAATTCTGAACGCAGGGACAGTCGTATGAAAATGATTTTGTAATAAATGTTGTGTGAACGGTTATGTTTCAGTTTACTAGAGCTCCCGGAGAAGCTTTTTCTCCGTTTCGTTAGCGCTGCTACTTAGCTTTTCCTGTTTTTTTTTTCTTTTTTTTTTTTTTCCCGCCATAATGCTGTGCTATTGCAGTAATCATGCAACAAATTTAAACCTCCGTCCGTCTGGACACTCTGTGGTTGTTCTATCAAGTTCATTTGTCACTAAAATCGAGTAAAGATTAAAAAAAAAAAAAATAAACGTCTGATCGGCGTTTGAAGCATCACTTAGCCGGCCGACATGGTTTCGGAACGCGGGGGCAGTCATATGAAAATGATTTTGTAGTAAATGTTGTGGGAACGGTTATGTTTCAGTTTACTAGAGCTCCCGCTAAAACGGGGGCTCCGGATGCGTGAGGGCAACGTCTTTCTCTCGTTTTATATATATATATAAAAAGAAGGGGGGACATCGGAACAGCTTTAAATGTGAAAGCATCCCCCCCCCCCCCCCCCCCCCCCCCCCCCCCCGGTTCCGGAGCCCCTGCGCTAAAACTCTAGAACAATTAACAGGTGTGGGACGGAGAAGGAGGCCGGGCTTTTTCTCCGTTTAGTTAGCGCTGCTACTAACCATTTCCTGCGGGTCACCGCCCCGGGTGCTGCTGATTCTATACTTCGTCTCACCTTAGCATGGACTAACCGCGAATACTGTGCTAGCGCGAGCGGTTAACCTTGACTGCTTTGACTGGAGCACTCGCTGCACGAGCGCTCGTGCAGCCGCCGAGGCTTCGTTCGAAGCAACTAGCTCGCGCTTTTAGCACGCGCGGCTAACAATAGTCCATACTAAGGTGAGACGAAGTATAGTGACGCCACTACCAAGAACACACACACACACACACACACACACACACACACACACACACACACACACACACACACACACACACACACACACACACACACACACACACACAAAAGAAAAGATTCGACAAATAACTGTATGCGTTTTTTATGCTTTTACATTATACGCTGCTGCCTACATCGGTACGTGTCAACTGTAGGCTCGGTTAGGTGGCGCAAGCTTACGCCTAGTACGAAGTTTAGCTCAACTACCCCCCTCCCCTATTCACTTGTCAAGTCGAGGTCAAGAGCCTTGCTCCTCCTTTCTCCCTGCGGCGGCGTGGCGGCGTTGCCGCGTTGCTTCACCATTTTATCTTCGAATACATGTTTCGTTAAGGTTCGGTGCCTGGAGCGCGTCTCCGACTTGTGCTTAGCGTCCTATGTATGCTTCCCATACACCAAAAGTGGTCCCGAAGTGGCAGACTACTCGGATACGCGTTCCAGGTACCATAGTTCAGGTAATATTGAAGTCGTCTGCGACTATGCATTCCGTTTCTTCTTTCTTTGTGTGGTCTGGACGACCACTCAAACGGCAGATGCTACTAAACGGGGTGAGTGTGTATGTTTTCTTCTCATAAAGGTTATCATTCGTCTAACGCTTCGTCTAAAGGACGTCGGACGTGTCCGGAACGAGGAGTGACGTACGTACACGGAACCGGGAGACGTCGGACGTAAAGATACGTGGAACGTAACCGCGATGGGGAAGGGTCGTCCGTCCCTTCTCGTTTTCTTCCTCAAGTTTAATTATCCCTACCAACCCGCTCGTTCTGTCCCTTGCGCTCAATCTGTCGGATTCTCAAAAGTTGGGTGACCTTCGGCACGGCCTCGGGAGAGGAAATTGACCGTACCGTAGGGGTGTAGAGGAGAGGTAGTGAGCTCAGTAGCTCAGCGGACTTTTGACGGCGGCCGCACTTCGTGTCGACAGCTCGAGTGGGCGCCGCGAATGCATGGGCTGGATGAAGCGGGTGGCCCCGTAGAGGTGTAGAGGAGGGGTGAGCTCAGCGGCTCAGCGAGCGTTGACGGCGGCCGCACTTCGTGTCGACAGCTCGAGTGGGCGCCGCGAATGCATGGGCTGGATGAAGCGGGTGGCCAGGCCGCCTCGCATTGCATTTGCTGCGCGACGAAACACTTTTTGTTGAAGCTTTTCGGCTCGAAATGTTTGCCGTTTTAGGTCCGAACCCCAAATTCACGCAATTCGTCTGGCCGTGTTCGCTTTGCGCGGGGTACGAAGCAGAAATGCGCGACGTGGAAGGCGAACACCGCCAGTTCAATTTCCTGGGCGGCGTTTCGAAACCGAAGTGTTTTTGCAATTTTTCTTTTATGGCAGGTGGGTTTGTTAGGAGTCTGTCATTAGAAACAGGGTGAAGTTAATGAGCAAGAAGTCCTTCACTCGCGCGCATAAATTGCTAGTTATAATATTGAGACCGGATCATATTGATGTTTCCTAGACATTTAAACAATCGCGGCTCAATCCTCAAGAATGGCATGCAATCCTTTCAACAGGGCATACCTTTTATCCCTAGTATTGAAACCGTGCAAAGCTACTCCCAAGGTTTAATCTCCATTAATTAATTCGCCATTATGTGTCTCATTAAGCCAATTTCAAAGGAACCTGTTGAGTAAATACTGCTGGAGAAAAAGAACTCGTGTGACAGCAAACAACCTGTTATTTATACATGAATACGCTTTTCATTAGGTAAACACAGCAAAAACACAATACTGTAAACGACTTATTTTTCGTGGGCTCAATATTTCGCGATTTAGGTCAAAGCTGAAGTATTGAAATAATTTGCAGGTTCTAATTTTTGCAACATGGTGGGATATCACTGTAGATTCCAATGCGTTTACGTTTTGCCTGAATTGTTTGCGGGACCTATTTTTCGTGAATTGTAGGCGATTCGTGAAAATTAAGTCGTTTGCAGTATTTACATTTTTATCACACTCTAGGAGCAACATAGGGCGGGTTCGGAGCAGTCCTAGCTACGAGCAGCGACTTGAACTAACAAGGCTTCACTTTTACATAAAAGTGAAGCCTTGTTAAAAACGTTAAACTTCACCAGTGCTGTCGTGAGCACGCCTGCATGTTGGCTGCAGCTTTAGTATGGTGGAAGCGGGATTCCACCAGCAACATAATATCGACTATGCTGTTGCTGCGGAGCTTCTTTTTTACCGGAGGAGAAAGTAAACATATCCTTCAGTTCTTTCACAGCGAGGATGAGAGCGTGCGACGGATATAAGCCCTCCTTTGTCACAAATTTCCGTGAACATGCAGTTTTCTTTGTCGGGAGAGCTCAAGGAAACGCAAGCCAAATCTGCTCGCCCAAATCGCCAAGTCTGCTCGCCTTCGGGACGCTCGGAAGCGGTCGGATCCTCCAGCCAGTACGTCCGCAGCGCCACCGCATACATCCAGGACCTTTCCGCACTCGCCGCTTCCCAGCAGTGCATGGCGCACCTCGGCACCTGATCTCACTACCCCTCTTCCAGTTCACTTTAGTACCGTACCCTAATAACGAAGCTCTTCCCGGGAAAAGGCTCTTGAACGGGCATACTGAACTTAGAATTCACTGCTGAGCTGCTGCTCGAAATAGTGTGACCACATCGGTCCCTTTGTGATGGACGTAAATACGATTTTAAGGAACAGCCATAGAAGGAAAATACGGTTGTTGATCATCAAGGAAGAAATGTTGCATAGGAAGTGATTGATGTGAAACATACTCGCAGTGGGTCTTGTCTTTTTTGTTTTGAAACACAGTCCAGCCGTGTTTCGATGTGGTACTTGAATGATGAGCTGCGAATACGTCTTAGGACTGCACCCACAATTATAAATAACCCAGAACAGATGCGCTGATATTGAGAGGTCGCACCTGCACAGCAGACCTTGCTACTGACTTTAAAAAGTTCTGGGACTTGAACCTTTTTTAGGACAACTTTTTATTGCTTCGCATTTTCTTCTATTATATTTCTAATTCACAAGCAGGTTTTACAGCTACATTCCACATTGAATGCAAGTCGCAGTGGAACGAGCGGTATGGTTACGATGGTTACCAAACGAGAGAAGATCTGGATCTGTTTGAAACTGAAACGGTATCACAGTCATGGGATCTAGTAGTCTGCAATTCATACGAGAACAATGTTTATATCATTCTCTCTTTACTTGAAGATTAAATAAAGTTGCATACCTGTTCAACCCTTCTATGCACCTACCGTGACGTTTTGTTCTTCATGCAAGGTTGTCATTTCAGACAGCCCCAAAAAACGCACTTTTATTTGCAGTTTATAAACTTCATAGCTTAATGGATATAAAAAAGAAATTAAGATCTGGCAGGTACTAGTTTTTTCATGACTCAGAAGTTTTATTTTAGAGTGTAAATCAGCTAATCCAGAGACCATGAAAAAAAATTATTAAATGATTAAAGTGAGCTCACTTGTTAAGGTCATAGTTTTTCCAAACACAGGCAGAATTTGGACACCACAGCTTTCAGTTCCGGCTCAATATTGAGGTGCGACCTTTCACCGACATCATTGCAGAAAAACCACTATCTTCTTTTCTTTTTTCTCCTTTTTTTTTTTTTTCAAGTTCCCATTATTTTTCTTAAATCCCTTTTAGTGTAGGGACCCTCAGTTTGCGAAACACTGTCTTACATCATGGGCTATGAAAAATCCTAAATGCTGTTTTCTTTTTCATTAGGCACAGAGGTGGCCATGGAGCGGAAACGGAATCGTCTCGCAAGCACTTACGCAGAGCTTCATCCAACAGAGGTGCCTGAGAATTAGGTTTTGTTGCATGGGACCAGTGAGCTGTTCTGGTTGATACTTTCCATAGTCCAATCTTCAGTAATAAAAAGGATAAATTTGGAGTGTGTGGTATAGGCACTAGCAGAATGCTTATTGTGGACAATTCTGCGCCAATCGGAGGAGAATGAAACTCAACCCACCTGCATTGTTATGCACTGACCACACATTTCCACCTCACTTAAAACGTGTAGTTTTCTGCAAAGCTCTCACAAGCCACCGTCTAAGCTGCATGCTCCAAGCAAGTTTTTCTTATTTCTGGAGACTTCACCTTAACAATATGCATGGCCCGAAGTGGGCCTACACTCTAATTCACTTTATGTTGTACCACAGCGAAGGCTAGAAGTGCGACCTCATAGCTTGGCAGCGGTCTTTAATGCATGAGAGCGTATGCCACCTAGATGTTCCCTAGAGCAAGGAGCTCGTGCTTGTAGCCTTTCCTGCGGCACATCATAAAGTGAAAAAGAGTCTGGTCATTTGAGTACGGCAGAGAGGAGTTGAGTGGTCCTGCCTCCAGCACGAGCTTTCTAGCTTCAATAACACTTTGGCGTCTTGTGAGCCTTGAGCGTGTACTCGCAGGCGTTTCAGACATTCTGCTATTCTTAGCGACGTGCACAGTCAAAAGCATCATTGTGGTCGGCCTTCCGTGATTGGCCATGCCCTCCCTATGATGTATTGAATGGGACTAATTCTCATCATAATACATATATGTTCAACTTGTAAAGCGCCTAAAAAACGACACCTCGTGACCTCGTTTTTTAGGCGCTTTACAAGTTAAACATGTACCAATTAGCCCACCTGGCCATTTTAATTGATTTATGATACACCTTTCTTTTTATGGAGGGACCTCAGAATCGGCAGGGGGGATAGACGAGGTGGAAAGTGATGGGTGATGAGGGTTAGATGAACCTACTGACCCTGGATGATCAAAGGAAGCTGACGAGTGGTGTGTAAATGAGTTCTGTGTTCACGGTTTGTGTTAGGATGAGTTCACTTCATAAAGAAGTGCAGTGAGGTGCCTTGCAGGCTGTTTTCTCTGCATGCTTCACCTCCAAAAGTTTGAGGTCGTCATCTTGAGGCACCTCCTGTTGACTGGGCGAGGGAACCGGACCTTGTGAGGGCAATTTCACTTGTAGCTGTGCCCTCGTGGCTCCGTTTGCCCGCTCATTCCCTAGGGTGCCATTGTAGCTTGGGAGGGGATCCGTGTAACGGTGATGGCTTGGAGTTGCACTCTCCTGGTGCACCAGTATTGATTGGGACCTCTGCAGTGGTGGGGTTGCAAGTGTTCGTTTCTGTCATCAGGATCGCCTGTACCTACGCAGAGCACACGCTTCTGGTGGGTTGTGTGAGCTGTGCCAGTGTGTAGATCCTTGTGGTGTAATGCCAGGTGATAGACGTGTGGCCAGTCTTGGAGAGCGCGGCACATTGGTGTAAAACACCGTTGAGGCCACCGACCTCGGCAATCAGCATAGAGGCGTGGGTGAGCCGCTGTCCTGGCGTGTTGTGCCCTTGGTTTTTGGGTATCGGTTTGGCGACGACGGCCACCTCCATCTTCCATTGAGGCAGAGCGCCTTCGATGAGATGGCCCTCTGATTCCGGGCTGCTCTATTCATGGTGAAAAGCTTGGTTTCTTGTGTCCTAGTGAGGCGGAGAAAGTTTAGGCAGGCCATGCACCACCTGTGAGATGGGGAGTGTCAGAATGAGGTGGTGTAGTAGGGTCCTTTTGAGCCCCCCCCAGCTTTCCTGGCGATTGCTCCGAGGAGCCCATGTGGCGGGTTCAAATCCCGGCCGAGGTGCCCACAATCTGACTGAGGCTTATTGCAGAGGAAGCGCCGTGTAACAGGGTTTTCGGTTGCACGTCAAAAGATCCCCAGGTGGTCCAAATTAATCCTCAGTCCTCCGCTGGGGCGTGCCAGATGCCAGTCGTTAGTTTGGCACGTAACACCCCCAAATTTGACTTTTGACTTTGGCTCCAAGGAGCTTCAAGCAGTCCTTCCATTGTTTCTTGACTTGCGTGGTCCATGTCGATGCACTCTGTTCGTATTAAAGGCCATGCAAATTGGGGAACTTGTTCATTCATCCACGAAAATAAGATTATTGTCACATTCTCAACTTTGACAGTGTTGATCTAAGACTGTGGCGATTTAAAGTTCTCGTTCGTATCCCTCAGTGGTGCTGCTCATCATTCTTGACCGCTGCTTGTTTTCCCAGATCAAAATAGTTCGCTGATTTTCAACAAGACAGTATGTCTCACTATTTTGCCAACTGACATTGTCTAGTAGTGTAGTGCACAGATATATAGATATATTGATGGTTTTGTGATAAGAGTTCTTACATTTCTAGGCCCCCTACCTTCACGAGGACAAGGAAAATGAGAGGCTCCAGAAGGAGATTGCTAGAGTGACTGAGGAGCTGCGTCGGACAAAGGAGAAGTTAAAAAGAGCGGAGGAGAATCTGAGTAAGTCACCTAGGAAAAATTTAATTACACAAGCTCTTGCTCAACAATGTAAACATGCTATCAGTCATGACTGAGCACAGAAGGACCCATTTAAAACAGAATTTGGAACCTGTCATATTTAGCACGTTAAAAACATCTATTTCAGTTACAAAAAGCCGTAAAATTAAAACGCTTGTTAGACAAAAGCCACCATTACTAAAAGTATAATTTGTACACCATTACATTTAAAAACCTTACGGACACTTGTTTTATAGTTGCATAATACTTTGTACCTTCTAAGCTTTTTGCATTTAGCACTGCTCACTTTTTTAATACTAAATGTGTTTATATGGAGATATCGGCATTGTATCCTATTAGTAATTTGGGTCTTCAGCTTCCTACTCGCCAAGACCAACACAATTGCAATGAAAAGACCACAAATTCACTGTCCTTTCGTTTTTGTGTCCATTAATTTCCTACATCATTAAAGCAGCTTTGCTTTTTTTTAAAAGCATTACAGGGCAGCGCAACAATATTTCTTTGGAATGGTTCTTTCTTTGTACAATGTCAACTGAACTTTGTGACGTCATGCTGGGGTGGTGGCACTTCGGGTGCACTTTCGCTGTGAGCGCAAGTTGCCATGTGGGACTGGCATTCCTATGCTGTTTTGGGATAAATAGACTAAAGCCTGCCTTGTGATCAAAATGTACTGGTACTGGGGATGTACTAAAAGAGCCCGGAAAGGTGTGAATATCAGTTTTTATGTGTTCTCTACCTGCTTGGTTCGTCCAAGAATGTGAATAGATGCAAACGAGGATCCTTTGAGTAAGGGAAGGGAAATGCCTTAAAGCTTACCCATCGTGTTTGTCAGCTAACGGCAATCAGATGTGCTACATTGAACCGATAACTTTCAGCCAAGATGTTAACACACTAAAGAGAATTTCTTCTGCTGTGGCGTGGCTTGGTCACTTGAAACAATTCTTTGTAGAAGTTCTTTACAGCTCCTTGTTCATGCAGGGAGAGATCCAGTTTGGTTGACTTGCTTGCCAAATAGCCAGTTTCCCGAGTTCTGACATTCACTATATCAGACCATTGAACACTGAAGTGGAATCATTCAATAGGGATTGATGCTTCTGTTTACTGTAGGGTGTTTCTACACCATTTGCTGAAGGGGTAAAAGATGGACAATGTCTGTCACACTCGTTTGAGCAAGCATAACATCATTTGGTAGCCTTGGGTGATTTGCAAACATCCAAGCATCTAAGGTTTTGAGAAAATGTTTGCTTTTTGGAGAAAGCAAATAGGTACAGCTGAAAAACATCATATCCATTTGCCGAAAGAGCGATGCAGGCATGCTCTCCTTACAATTTTCCAAGAATGTCTTGCTGTTTATTTGTGTGAGTCAAAAGAATGATACTGCCAGCATTATGAGATCTATGTTTTGGGCAAGCTATGGATAGCCCAATCACTAATACTGGTTGAAACAACTGTCAAAACATCTCACCTACTAGATGGGTTCTCTGTTGCAGAGAGTAATTGTGTGTGGAAGTGACTGTGCATGATTCCTAACCTACCTAAACTTGGACTGTCTTATTATGACTGCACTGTTGTTCAGATTGCTGCAACATGGCCAAGGACCTGAGGAAAGGTCTCAAACGCTTGCAGCTGCTGGAACGGGATCGATCACCGTTGGGTGTGCGTGCTGCAACATTGGTACGTTTTTGCATTGATAACGGATATGTGCATGTTGTAGGTATTTTCCTTCGAATACACCACATGGGAATAACCTTTCCTTTGTCAAGACTTTGTAGCTCTTTCATAGCTTCCATGTTTGCATTTCACTTTTAGTTGTATTGGAAGCTTGCAAGATGACAGTGGCACTGTTGCAAGACCCTTTCAACTATATACCAACTCAGCTATAATAGCCGATACGGGTACTGTTGGGCCCAAGATATTAATCTTATTTTTCTAATGCTACGAAGTGCTAGAAGATTACCATGCTTTAGCCCGCTATCATGTCCTCCACTAGCACAATTAAATAAGCTACACTTCGCAGTAACAATACTAAGCCATCTTGGTGCTTAAAATCATGGTTGCCAGTTATCTGAAGCTTATCTGAAGCTCATTTTTTAATTGTGACGATCGACGGTTGTGTCTGCTCTGCTCTAAGCACCAAGATGCAGTGCCCACAAGTAGATAGGGGGATGGAGTCCTTATACTTAAGCCAGGGGCTTCCAAAGTTCTTGGTTAAGAGGCCGGATCAGAAATTTGTCGCTGTCACGGTGGCCGGTAAATAAATAAGCATAAATAAGAAAAGACAAAATTAATTTCCCTTAACTTTGTTTAAATGAATAATAATAATTATAACTACAAAATTAAAAGTTGGGGTGAAAATTCGACAAGAAGGTGGATGAATACACATGTTTTCTTTTAAAATGCAATATTTACATAATTATGACAGAGTAATTGGGACCCAGAAATCCTACCAGGCATAAATCAAAGTATATTAGGAAATTTGGTATGTATACAAAGGGCAGAAGACTAGTGAGAACGATAGAACTGATGCTGACGTGCAGTAGATAATATAAAGAACTCTAAGCACACTACACATGGGAACGTAAAGGAATTTAACATATATGGTCTCGCAGATATATTAAGGAATTACACAGATGCAGGGGACTTCGAACGGCGATGACAATTTCCAATGAATAATATGACGAGGAAACACTCCTTACAGTAGCCAGTTTTCTCTACTTTTTGTTTCTGGTATCTTCGTAAATGTTGCGGTGTTGTTTCTTTACGCACGCTTTTGCACCGGTAGCAGAGGGCTTGCTGGAAGCGAGCCATGGGCCTTGCTTCATTCAAAGGACCGTGACCAGTTACGGGCCAGTTGGAAGGCCTCCGCAGGGCGGGGTTTGGAGACCCCTGCTCTAAGCGTAGTTCATGAAGGGGCTCTAGCCTCCACTTTATATATTGTAAAACAGTCTGCGGCTAGGTGTTCGGCATTTTGGGAAGCCCATATGAAAGCATTGCCACCAGGCTAGACACTGATTGGTTGACGGGGGGGGGGGGGACAGGAGTGAGGTAATTGACACTGATTGGTTAACAGGGAGATCATGTGACCAGAGGGGTGGAGTGGGTGAGGAACGCTTGACCATCTGTGTGCACTAAAGGTCCATACGCACATTCGCATTTGAGTGCGTTGCGAAGTCCTTGCGGCCAGGCACGGTCGCTTGCGGTACAGTCGCTTGCCTTCCCGCAATGCTCGGTAGCGCGACGCAAGCGAGTAGAGACTCGCTCAACTTTCCGAAGCGTTGCGGTGCGTTCAACCAATCGGAAGCCAAAGAGGAGAGGAGGGTGACATGTCCGCTCGCACCACTCGGCCGACTCTGCGGGACGTATCCGGTTCCGCTCGCAGTGCTTGCTTTTTTCGTTTTGGGGAGCGGTGGGGAGTCTGACTGGTTTCCCCAAGGCTGCGATGTTCTAGTTCGACAAAATGTCGGGGAAGCCAGCGGGATTGTCCCAAGATCGGACACTTCGGTGCTGTTCCTGGGCGGGGCCATGTTGCCGTGAATTTCGCTTACTCTTGGTGATCCGCTAGCGACAATAGCGCAATCTTATTGGCTCTTGACTGCGGTTCACTGCGTGTCAGCGCAAATGTGTGTACAACCTTGGCGCCAGCGCTCTTCGCACCGTAAAGAGTCCGCTCGCCGCCACGGGACGCACCGCGCTCAAACGTTGATGTGCGTATGGCCCTTAAGAGAGAGGAGCTCGAGAGTATGGAAGGCTCTGGAAGATCGCCAGGTTTATCGGTCTGATTAGCTCCAGTATTGCTCCATTCTAGGAGTCACTGTCAGGTATACACACGGTGTGCGTCCAACTATCCGATGAAGAGCGCCATGAATGTAGGTGTCCGTAAACTCGGAGTATCGCTAAATGTTTGTGATGTTAGAATGTTTCACATGGGCAGCACAATAGCTTACCAATTTTCCATAAATATGTATTTATTTCATTGAAGCTTTCAGTACTTTTCTGCCACTGTCCTTTGACATATTTCGGTTCGCTCGAGGCATTGAGCTAACCGAGATGCACTTACATTGACATGTCATCACTTTGCCTCTTAGCACTCCAGTGCAAAGTGGTGAAGATCGATGCCACAGTGCTAATGCAAAGTAGTTAAATTTTATGTGAGAAACTGGGAAATCCTTAAAGGAGCCGTGCAACAGTTCCAGTGCTTTGCCTAAATAATTTGGGAGTTGGTGTCTCGACCTCTCGGAAGGAAAGAACAAAAAAACACTTTTGCCTGCACGTCCCAGTTTTTATTTTAAAAATGGACGAAGATTGAGGTCTTCGGCACCTCTAAACTCGTTCACCATCTTCTGAGTCACGTGCGCTGTCATGCCAATGGGGGTTGCGTGGGGTTCCGATGAAGCTCTCTCTCTATAGACATCAGTGAGCAGAGAGAACTCATCCGCTCGCGACCACGTGGTGGCGGGTGCAGCGCGAACAATATGGTGAAAGGAGGAAAGTCTCATCCGTTTTCGGCCATCGCCGTACGGCTCTGTCCCCCTCCCCTTCGGCTTCTGGCTGCTGTTCGCCGTAGCAGATAGAGTTGACGGTTTTGTGTACCTAGGATAGATGGCACCACTAAAACTCCGTATTATAAAAGTTCTGTCAATGATACCAGTTTTTGACGGATTTATGTTGGAACGACAAGGTTTATAGAAAAGTTCTTTTATCGAGCAGGTATTTGCACAACTTGCTATCTTTCTACAAGACCCCCATTGACGTCGTACCGCGTGGTTCTCATGGCCGCCGCTCACGGCTGCAGCTCAGGGAATATACTAAATTTTGCCTCGCAATTACGCGGCGGAATGGAAACATTTCGAAGGAATGAGATGTGTTTTCTGTCCTTTGTGACAAGATGAACAATGTCAAAGGTAGAGGATGCCAATTCTTTCGATGTTAATATCGTTGCACAGCTCCTTTAAAACATTATTCGTGATTTCGGTTCTTCAAGGAACTCTAAATACCTGGAACAGTAAAAGCATGCTGCAAATTGAATAGCAAATTTGCAAATTATTCAACCTTTTGAATATTTGCACACCTCTAGGTTAAATCAGTGGGTTTTCTTTTTTCTTAAATAAAAAAAAAAAAAAGCTTTCGTGGCATCTTGACATATTATGATACATATCCATCCTAATTGTGTTCACTGAAAATAATAGGTAGATAAGATGTCACAATTCTTGATTACACAAGATGAAGTGTTATAGCAGTAGTGGAAATTCAGGATATCCATATCTATGTACCTATGTATAAGTTTCTAATCCAATGTGCAGCGCAGCATAAATTCTACTTTTCTCTAATTTGAAGGTGGACATTGGGAACAGCGTGCTGGTCGATTCAGCAACACTTCACCGTTTGAAAGAGAGCAACAAAGCGGCCGGCCCTTTTGCTCGAGCGCTGCTCAACGTGGTCTTCACGCTGAGGAGCTGGGAGGGCAGGTCGCTCACCGGGAGGAAGTCAAATGCGTTTAAGGACACCCCAGCCAAGGAGGCCTTGGACCCCATACGCCTCAATGCCGTCATTGGTAAGATATTTTATCTGTTTACCTACATGTGTATACATTAACAACTCATTACCATGGACCCCTTTAATATGAACGCCCCGCTTATAAGACAAAATATCATGACTGAACTAGGTGAACACGCTATTTTGTCTTATTATTATAACGGTCGATTCATATTATAATCATTTTTTTGGAGGAATGGGATTAACAAACCATTTTTAAATTCTTGTTTATCAAAATTGTGGCACAGATAAAGAGCTTAAACTCAGATTACTGCATTCTTGAAGAAACATCATCATTGCTTAACTGCTAATTTATACCTTCATTACTCACATAATGAACCTCCGCAACGGGCATTAATTTGGGCCTTTTTGTTTTCTCTCGCGTAATAAATGCACCCTCAATTTTTGGCTCTGCAATTTGTGAACTGCGTCCACAACTCGGCCAGCCACCAAGCCCACCAGGCCAATTTTCTTTAGCTCCAAGTAGTCAGGCCAAGCTAAGCCAAGCATGACAGCACCAGCACACATAATGGCTGCAAGTGCATAGTTTTGGAAGTGATTCACAGCAAAACTGAGCAGTGCATACAGCTAACAAAGCTGTGATCAAGGTCATCCCAAGCCCCCAGAGACGTTTCGTCTATCGGATGCATTGTGAAAGCATCGAGAAAGTGGTCAGACTTAGGAACAGTCACGTCAGTCTCTTTGTGCCGAGTGTGCTTTGTAGGGCACTTTTCCTTTGTTACAAGGAATGCTGAAGGCGGTTTAATACAGGTTTGCAATTAATAGCATGTTTAGTATGGTGCACTTACAACCAGAAGGGGGGTTGGGGAGACTGGGCACCCTACTTAGCCTTGACATATTGCCACCTAATACGTCATAAACATGTGTGTAATTGCCCCCCCCAAAAAAAAAAAAAAAAAACTGCCTCTCGAAATAACCATACGTCTCAAATATGTATCGAATTTTTCGGAAAAAGGGACATTCATAAGGTGACTAAATAAGATAGTTTTATTCTACATCTTAGCTGCTTCCTCTTGCAGACTAGACATTAAAGATGCGCACAAAAAGACAAGAACTAAGAAGAGTCAACACATAGACAACAGAGAAGCACAGATATTGTGCTGTTGCACATTCTGATATACGCTAACAGGGGAGTACAAGTTCGCTCGGTCACTTCGTGGCGTCCGGGTTGCCATATCCAGATGGGGTGACAAACTTCGTTGTGGGACGCTGGGTGGTTTTTGTCAGAGACGAAGTAGCTTCCCTCGGTCGTCTACGATTAACTCGAGTTAAACTTTATAGTTACTTTTTAAAGAACAATTTAATACCTTCAGAGTGAATAAAAACGCATAAACGAAATAATACTGCAATAGGTAACTTCCCCTGCACGGGGTTGGGAAGAAGGTACTTGTGTTTTAGCTTATCTAAGCTCTGGAGTTGGCTGGCTCGTAGGATTACGTCCCAATTACATGGACAAAAGTCCCTCAGAATCCCACGACCTGACTTGGTTAGAGAGCATCACCTCTCCGAGCCCTAGCACGAATTGAAACAATACTGCTGCGTTTCCCCTAAAATCACTCATTGACCCCATCCCCTTTTTGGTAGTACTGGCTGACTCCTTGACCACGTCTTCAGACAGGCTTTTCCCATGGCCGGAAGGTCACAACCAATGGTATCTTCCTCACCATGAAGCAATTGCCTTACATCCCTGTGTGAGACTCCGCAATCTGCGTATATCTTGCAGCCAAGGGTCAGGCGGGTTCGGATGCAAACAAACTATATCTAGAACTCCCAAGGCGAGTCAGACAGTCAACCGCGGTGTGGGTAGTGTTGACTGGGCTACCCGGTCATTCATTCCGCCAGACTCAATCCAATATTGCCGTTCTGCCATGCCCCTGAACACACGGGCAAGAAAGACAACACCAATGTAAACGGTGTCAGCCAGAACTACCGCGTTTTGGCTAACACCGTTTCCGCAGATCCCTGGATTCAGGGCCCTCCCTCCTGGATATACCACTGGTCTGATGGCCCTGAGTTAGCTTTGTTGAGTGTGCTTCTTTCTCACTGCGCTTTGTGTACTGCAGTGAAGTGGCAACTGCATAATAGCATTGCAATTAGCTTACCTGCAGTGCATTCATATGCTAAACGGAGAGCATTCCCCAGAGCGTGGCATTCAACACCCAAGCATCGGGTACGAACTTTGTGAGTGTTCATCTGACAGCTCTTAGTTGCAGTAAAAGAATTCTGATTCAACTGCAGCTATGTTTATGATAGACTGCGGTAGTCTGGCTTTATCTTTTTCAAATTCTAGATTTAGCACAAGTACCGCAAAGAACTTTATGAACTGCTCTGTAGGTTTATTTTTATTTGAACTCTGTTGTTTGTCACCTTTATGTTATCCATTTGAGATCGAGTCATTAGAATAAATTAAAATTAAATTAGGTGAAAACAGTAGAAGGAAGCTTGGGAATCACCTTCACGATTTAGGATTAATTGTTTTAAGGAGGCATACTTACCGATAACATGCCGATTTCTGGAATTATGAGGTTCTACATACGAATGACATCTTCATAATTTAATGACAAGCTGTTTTCTAAACCTAAATTAAGAATATTTTTGTTTTAATAATACCTTTAGAAGTTAAATCAAACATCAATTGCATGATCAAGGATGTTCTAAAATATTTTACTTGAATATACTTATTGGTTTATTTTATTTACATACTTCAAAGGTACAGTTTCCACTGCTAGTATCAAACTGTCCTTCATCAGTACCATCTTGTTGCCATGCCTAGTGTTTCTATATGCAACTAAACAGCGCTTGTGTGTCGAGGAAATCAAACCTACTGTTGCAAAGAAGTGAGGAGGCAAATAATGCCTGTTTTTTTAAGTAGATTGGCCAACAGAATCTGATTATATAATATTCACAGTGGACATGGGATAAAAATGAAAGTGTTGTGCTTGCTGCTCCAGAATACTTTTTGATGCA